>JAQIXW010004989.1:0-10905 GCA_034700685.1 Willowsia buskii | reverse complement strand
TTGGGTAAGAATGTTGGAAGGTCTCCGAACCACAAGTAAATGAAGTCTGCTGGACTTCTCTGAAAAAGGCTACGTATGTATTTATATATATGTATCATGTAAGAAGATCACAGATTATTCGCGAACATTTCTGTTTTTATAACTGCCTAAATAGTAAGCTCCACAAACTCTATGGGGAAAAGATGTCCTTGATTGAGTAATATGTGAAAATTTCATGAGGTTTGTACGAATCCAAAGAAATAATGGGCATTCGTGTCTCTGTTGTTTTTATGCATGTGGTAAGCGTTAGCGTATCAAGCGTTTTGATTGGATGCAAAAGGAAACAAAACTCGTAGCCATGTCCAGTTCATCCGATCCTGATCAGATCTCGAGGGATTTTTGATTCTTAGAAATGTTGAATTGATGAAGGGATGATGTACAATATTATGCAATGGATCAACTGTTGCCAAATTCGGAATGAGAATTTTACTATAATTATAACATTACATACTATGTGAAAATAGGGAAACTTATGTGAGATTGTTAAACATCCTATATTTATCATATTGCTGTTTTACTGCGAAATCAAAAATCAATACGCATTAACTTGCTAAAAAATCTATTTGTTGGTATATGCTTAGAAAGTTGCAAAATAAATAATAGGGATTTACAGATTAGAAATTTTCCTACAACATCAACTATTTGTAACATAAACATAGAATTTAACATCAGTATTTCCATGTAGTAAAACGAAAATGCACTTTGCAACATTTTTACTATATTCACATACATTTCTTGCGTTGGAAAACGTGAAAGTACATGTGACTTGTAGTTTTATATTAAAATCCAAAATTACGAACGTTTTTAGATACCACCTTGGTGTTGTATCTTTTTTTCCAGTTCCGACCTGTCTCTGTCTATTATTTTGTTGTCTACACAAGACACAGGCTGCTGACATGTTGCCTCCTTTGTTTAATAAGCATGTGAGAAAGCCAGTAAAAAACTAGAAGATTGAGTGAGCATGAAGGGAATTTGGCAAAAGATCTTGTACAAAGCGTGATGTGCACGATAATGGTATGTAGGGCAAAACGTGAGAGAACGTACTAGCTCATTTGTAGCACGCAGTAAATTCCTGCGACCTTCAGAAATATATTTTGATACCAGTAAAACAACCAGTCCAAGGTTTGATAGCAGGGAAAATGCATGTATAAACGAGTAAAGAATTTAGTATGTTTTTGTCCCAATTTTACGAAGAAAATACAACATCTAAAGTTTTTCTACATCTGAAAGACAGAATGCTATTTTAAATTCAGGATATATTATCGATCATCCTAATTTCTAATGATACAAATAAAGATGAATCCGCTTTTTGTTGAGCTTCTTGCATAATGTGCTGCGACACATGTTTCATGTGTAGAACCAAAAGTACAGGAAATGGGAACAACAACGTTTTGTGGGCTAGACATGCCTTTTTGTCTGATACGCGGTTAAACTTGCTTACGCAAGTACCTACCTAAAGTAAGCACAATAAATGATACAGAAACTGCGCAAACTTGTTTCGGAGAATAAATAAATAGAACATTATTGTTTAATATTCACCTACTTTCTTCTTCAGAAATCCGCTTTCTACGTGAATATTGTACTTTGGAGTTTTGAATTAGGATTTTACATTAAATTACTTTTAGTTTGGAGAGGGTACACGAAGTAAATAAAGAGGAGTGTAGATATCCCAAGTATATAGAAAGTGAAATCAATATAGGAACTTGGCTTTCTCTACTACTCCAAAATGTACTCCAGGCTATATGTAAGGGTGCATGTACGTTACAAAAGAAAAAGAATAAAACGGAACTTGTGAATCTGGGCTGCTTTTTAAAACTTTATTGAATTGCTGTCGCAAAAGATATTGAAAGAGTACTTTGATGTGTGATCTGATCCTTTCACTGTTGTATATATACGCTTGTGTGGGTATGAACCATTGGATCTTGCTACTACAGCTGGGAGAACATTCCGAACTAGTAGCATCCAAACAAAAGTAGAGGGAGAGTAAAATGCTATGACAAGAATCGTGTGATATCATGTGATATGGCAATGATGATAATGTTCCACAAACGCCTTCACTTTGATATAATAAATGTCATTTCCGATCAAAAAGTTGTTTTTGAAGTTTCTCAGAAGTTTCTTTGATGCTTTCATTCTCGACTGTTGACTGTACTGGTGTGTGTGAGTTGTTAGGAGCTGTAGGGAAAAATATCACAATGAAAATGGTGTTCGCGGTAGATGATTATGATATGCTAATGCGATGTTAAAGGATGATGGGGTACTACTATATGTGCGTGAATTTGCTTATTATCGCCTTTTGCTTACAGTCTCTATGTTGTGAGGAAATGACGGGAAACTGGAAAATTTGTAGGATGTTGTGTGTGAGTTCCCTGATTCAGCAAAAAGGGAGAATATTACATGAACATGTTTGCATGCGTTTATTTATACAGATGAAAGGAATGATTGAGGGTGCAAATGACAAGTGGTACACATGGATTCAGGCAAATGGTTGTTGATTTCATGTTGACTTGTGGTTTCATATATAATCATGAGTTTGAGTGGTTAGTGAGGTTTTCATCATGATGGAAAATATGATAACCATAATCAGAAATGCATAAAACAGAGTGAAAGTGAGAGATTTGACTTTAAAATGACTTTAAAATGACTTTCTCTCTTAACAATGGCATTGTTTTAAGTTACAACAAAACTGTCAGTGTTCTCACGGATAAAAAGATATATATTTAGATTAATTAAATTGTTTCGTTCTACTATATTTTCAGTACCAAGTCCACCATCTGCAATTAAAGCTCTGGTAAGTTCAAGACGGTCCATTTTGGTTTCATGGATGCCACCAGTGTCTCCAAATGGAAGGATAGACAAGTATATTCTTTATTCAAGAATGACGGATTCTACCAAAGTTGTGAGTACAGCAACTAATAAATTATCATATATTTATATTTCTCAAATCTATTTGACTTTGTATATTTGGACATGTTGACGTAGGAAAAGAAAGTTCTTCAAGCTCATGAAACCAGTCACGAATATTCAACCTTAAAGGAGGGACAAACGTATGAGTTTTGGGTAACTGCGTCCACAAAAATTGGTGAAGGAAGTCCCACTTCCAGAGTACTTGCCGGGACCACAAGCAAAGGTATGAAATGTTAAAAGTCAAATATATAATGCCGCAAACACAATTTACGATTAATGTAATTGGCCATTGACACAAATTAATTTAAAATCATCTTTTAACCGACCCTGCAAACAAAAGCATTCCAACAATATTCAAAGAAAATTGGAATGGAACCCAACTTACTTGAAATTATTTACGAGAAACCTGTTCCTTTTATGTTTTGTAGGAACTAGAGCACAGCGATTTTAACCCAAACACAAAGTATTCTTCATTGAAAAGCGTCTGAATTCTATATGAAAACGTAATGCAAAAATAATTGGCATGTATAGAATGTGTTATATACACCTCTCTTTTTACCCGTTATACTGAAAAAAAGTCTCCAAACTTTCTTTTTCTCAGAGTGGTGATGTGATCAGTAACATTATGCAAGTAGTAAAATATTTTTGCTCATTCATACTTTTGGCACTGGTAAAAGCACATCATTCCAAGAAGATGTGGGAGGCGGCAAAGGATAGACTTATAATGGAGTGGTAAAGATATTGCAAACTTGTGCATACAGGTATACTATTTGCAATATATGTATACATGTAGTTATTAATACGGAAGATGATTTTCAACTTTCTCATTTTCTCTTTCTTCCCTTTACGCAATATTTGCCCTTATGTACTCAAAGTTCACACGCAGTTAAGCACAGAGACTTCTACAAATATATAAGGCCATTTCCTTTATATGCAAAATCGGTACTATACAAATAGGTATGTATAAATAAGTGAGGTATATCTCGTCTATCTGCTAGTATACTTTTATTCTGTTTGAAATGTAGACACGGCACACGGTATATGTTTGTAGTAAGCACAGACCAAATGCCAAAACACACTCATTCTTTGCTTCGTTCCGTTTCTTACAAACAAACTTTTCTACCCAAAAAACTCGTCGTAACTACTTTATTACTTCACCATAATAATATTATTATGACTAGCCAAGCCAAGAAAAGTGCCAGCCAAACAAAGCCAAAAAGTCTCATATATATTCACACATGTGTTTCCTCTTCCTCTTGAAAAGTAAAAAAAAACTCTCGTTTTCTTCACTACAACACAAAAACATTCCCCACAACTGCCAGCCTGCTCAGCGTATAGGTAACTAAAAAGAAAAGTGGCAAAGCAAACCAAAAATGGAGAATCCATTTCTTGCACATTTTTATCTTTACTATTTGACTCTATGGGTGCTCACGTGGTGGTCGTAGTTCCATGCACTTTGTTTGCTGGTTGCGTTTTTTGGTCTGTGTATATCGAGCTTGTGGTTTCTTCCTTGGTGGAAGCCAAGCCCTTAAGAAAATTTTCTCTTCTTGAATAAATACCATAATAATATCACTGCACTTTACGACGTCCTTTTTGGTACGGAGCTTGGTCAACAAAAAGCACTATTCAGCACACACACATAAAAAGCAAAAGGCCTGAAGGTACTTTTGTGGTTTCTTTCTCGTGCTGCTGTTGAAAAACTTTCGAGGAATGCACATACACTCTCGTTTTTGCTGAGAATGTGTAAAACCAAAAGGCTTATGTCAGTTATATGTGAAGGGCTTATGCAAGTAAAATTTAGACGAGTGCTTTGTTAGTAAAAGTAAAATCTATGTGGATATCACAGACATAGGCACACCAAGTTCAAGCAGGAGAAGGAATCGTTGATGATGAGTGCTGCTGTTGCTGCTGCAGTAGGAAAAAAAGTTTTAGTAGTAAACATTACTACTTTTAGAGAAATCTAAAGAGAAAGTGTTTGATATGAAAGTTGATGATACTGTTGTGCAAAGCAGGGAACCATGCGTTCTGTTGTTGGTATTGTGTGTTTGTTTGTTATTATTACAAATACAATAAATATATTTGAAGTTATGATGAGGGGAGTATGCCTGTAAAGGAATAGAAAAGGGGAAAGTCAAGTTTTGAAAGTTGTGGAAAAAGAAAACAGGATATAGAGCCAAATCCTATTACTTCATTATTTACGTTTATGGCTCACCTTTCTCTTTCACACCGTCAACTGCTTCTTTGGAGGAGCATGTGGCATCGCATATGAGACTGTATATGCTGCGTTTATTAGGATTTTACACTTTGTGTTGATATGTGTGCATTTACTTTTTCTATATAACCAATAAAATAAGAGAAAACGAGGCAGGGTCATAGAATACAGAAGATTTTATGCCTGTCTAAGCCCAAGTTTACGACTGAATGTAGGTAAGCGTAAAAACCTTAAATTGTTATGCATTATTATCACCATCACCATCATTATTATTACGGATGATGTATAGTATTGTTATTGTTATTTAGTTCAGTTGTTGTTATTTGGACACGTTTATAAACACGCCATCAGTACCATCCTCATGTCGCTTCAATTCTACTGACAATTTGACAGTTTGCATGAAATGCTGAATTCCGTTTCAGTTTGCTGGTTTTTGGTATTTTGGTTTCAAAAGGGTAAGTACATGAAAGACAAATCTGTGTAAAACATGTGTGTGCTTAAGAAGTCATCATTGCAAAAAATACGAGATTTCTCCAAACTTTGTGTACAGAAATTTCTAGAAGACTACGCAAGGTTCTGAGGCCATCAGACGAAATGGTGGGAGGAAACAGAAAATGGGAATCTAGGTTGATTTGCATATTTAGTGATAGTGTTTGTACATTCATGCGGTTGTTGTGTCAAAGAAAGTGGGCATGTTATGTGCAGTTGTAGATAATAATGATGATGGTACATATATAACAAGTAATATGAGCAGCTGCTACTATTTTCACTGGTGTGGATGCATAAGTTTGCATGAATTCCTTGTATAAACATATTTAATAATAAACTACTATGTGGCAAAAATGATGTGCCTATTTGGCTCAGTCAGTGTTTTATGCTTTTTGCAGAGAATTTAGAGCAAAAATTATTACTCGTGTCTCATGAAAAGAGCCATCTTCATCACAGAATGTAGGGGAAAGGTGTGCTAGATAACTGTTACGAGGACTTATTTTGACGTTATTAAAAGAAAGAAAGCTGTAAACGAGTGAGCAATAAACAGAAAGCAAAAATAAATAGTTTACATTTGCATATCTCACTTTCTCTCTGTGTGTCCTTATGTTGCTTTCCAAGTTTTCCCCTCATTTTCAGCTTTTCCATTTTAGTTGTAACTGACTAACGCACATTTTATGTGTTGCACTGACTGTGTCAAGTTACAATTACATGGTTGAAAACCATTAAGAATTTTACGACCGGAGAAAGAAATGACAGTGTATGCATATATATGGAGTTTCGCTTTCACTTTTCTGTAATTTCCGTATAATATATTATGTACATCATGTGTTCATTATATTGTGCTTCCATATCGCCATCTAAGAGTGTCATATGCCACGTCGAACGCATTTTATGTGTATGCACATAGAAAGGAATGTCTATTACTTATGGCATTGAATGATGATGAGATGGGGTCGGGTGAAGGAGAGATACAAACATTGCCTCCAACACGTGTAGGGTTTATGCTTGTGTAGTCACAACAAAATGTGTAAAATAAGTAGTTGTGAGCAAGGGTTGTGCTAGTCTTAAAAAGGAGAGTGCTTTATAGAACATTACGTTTTTGATATAGAGAGTGTATATATAATATAATGACAACATCCCCTCTCATTTCACTTTCCATTCTCTGTTCAAATTTTTGTCCCTTGAGACAAAGTCATCTGCAATCCAGAAGAAGTAAAATGCGCGTAAAATGTAGCCCTACACGGTCAATTTTCTCTACTGTAGGCAGACATAGCTGTCGCAAAGAGGGGAAAAGGCAGCGGGTATGATAAACATCGGTAATTATAATTAAGGGTCGTTTGTTGTCACACCAGAATTGTCTATTAAAACAAGTTAAGAACGCGTTAAAATTGTGTTTGTCATTTGTTTATGCTACATTAATGATTGCACCGTGTTTACAAGAAAATGGGGATGTGTTTTCAGGCAATGAAGCAAATTTGTGTTTTTTATACACACATATATTTAGTATACGAATAAAATGAATATATGGTTCAAAGTTAATTTTTATTAGTAATATCCAGTAAAAATTTTAAAATCTGCTTTACTGGTGCTGTACGATCGCTTAAAAGTGTTTTCTGGTGGATTTGTATCCGATGTTTTTTTATTTAAGGAAAAGTAACTCTGACACAAAATCATTTTTGCCAACATTTGCTACATATTTCTCCAACACAGCATTGTATCATCGAGATAGATTCAGCAAGCATTTCTCCCACAACACCGATTTATAATAAACAAACGTAAGAAAATGTTAAAAGTGTGTAGTTTATATTCATGAACAGCCTTAAGACGGAGGTTTCAATGCAAATACGCACATTACCACTTTATGTTATTGATCTAAACAGCGATCTTTCCACTACTTTTGCCAAATATTATTATCCCGTGATGAGCTCAGCATATCATGAGCATATATCCGCAAGTCTCTCTGCCCTCGTGCTCATTTATTTAATACCGTAGTTTTGTTTCACGAATTGTATTCTTGCATTAAACGAAATGAAACAAAAACAGTTTCTAGCAAAACTTACAACAATCAACTGCAAAATAACATTGTGTAAAATACTCCAATTACTAAAATAAAAGACACAGAATAGAAATTGGGCACTAATAGCACGTATTACTTTACGTGATGTGCAGTAGTATTGGGAAAAGGATGCCCACATATATCTATCGCCACTACTGCCACTTCCACCCACGAAGAGCAATATCAATACAAAAAGTTATACACTTTCATTTGTGTAGAGAAAGTCTCTTTAAAAACAAGCAGACACTATTTATATACATGTACATATTTTAGCATCCTTTCTCTCGTCAGCATCATCACGATGATGATGGTGGCAGGCAGCATGGGAATAATTTATTGTGTTTTATGTGTGTGTGTGTGTGCACAGTTGCAGCGAAAATAGCCTCGTTTAGCCAGTCGATTGATGTGGCCTGGAAACGTGATGTGGCTCTCCTCTGTGATGCGGTCGGTGTCCCAGAACCAAGCGTTCAATGGCAATTTAATGGGAATTATATTGAAATGGGCTCTCGGAGGAATGTAAGTTGCGGGCTGACGCCTGCCCTGCTCCTTCTCTATCTTTTTTACACTTTATACTCATTGATGAGAGATACGTTGTATTATTACAACTGTACTTTGCACTTCTTGGCTTTTCGTATCATTTTGTTCTTCATGTAGTAGTTTTTCCAGTTCTTATATTTTCCTCTACTATTGGTAATATCCATGTTGATGCAAATGTTATGTCGTGGTGGAAATAGAAATAATGTTGATGATCCTGAATGTATATATCCCTCCAGTCATAGTTTTTTGCTGTATCATCTGCTTGATTGTGCTCATTTCCTGTTACTATCCTCTTGCAAACAGCCCGCCAACCAAACAAAAATAACCTTTTCATTCAAATGAAATTCAAAATTGCAACCGTTCTTGTTACTCTTTCTACCCAGTATAGTGCTTTATGTTCATTTACAGGAGAAAGCCACTCACGCATCTTTCACTCTCCTTGTTTTCCATTTTCCAATTTTCCAATTTAATTCTATTCAAATACTTGTAATCGCAAATTTTACTGTGACACCAGAGCAGACGAGGCAACTATAAAAATGTAAAACTGGTTAATAATATGTTGCTAAATTTGTTGTTTTTCAGTGTTTCTTATCATGCTGGCTTTTACAAACTATTTGTTTACATTTTCTTTCTGTCAATACGATTATTTTGAAGCCCATCCTATTAAATATTCTCGAGTATCGTCGTCACCATTCCAAGATGTACATAATGTTGGTTCAGTTCAGTGACTTTGTATGTCTGGACTGGTAGTGTTTGCCGTCATGGTGGTACATGCTACTTTTACTTCTGAAGAACGTTGAAACCTAAGATATGCTCATTAGGGACCGCACTTTGGTAGAGAGACGTTTTCCCATTTTGTTTTGCCTTTCTACCATCTCCCCTTAAACTTTTGTTTTTCGATTCCTCCAAAGAATTTTTTGCTCCTTGTACTTACCCTCCATCTTATCCTCTCTCACTCAAGTGCAATTACGAATGTTTTCACTCACTGAATATTGAATGAAATTTTCAGAAACTCATTTTCTTCCTTGTACGTACATACTTAGTAGTCGATTCCCCCACTTCCGGATTCCTTGCGACTGCTCTAAAATTAATGAATTCTCACCAAGGAATTCCAACAACGAAAAACATCGAAAAGCTATCTTCAATGTCTTATTCCCATTAGTAAACTAACCTCTTACTAGTATCAATTCTAGATTATTCCATTCATCGGTAATCTCATGATTTTGTGTATATGGAGCATTGCATCTAGGAGTCAAGTGTTTAATATATTATTACAAAATTTTTGTCAGAGAACTGCCACGTGACGCGTTTTATCCAGCAAACAACTAGTAGTAGAGTAATCGCAAGCGAGGCATTTTAATCCTAAGATGCGTCTAAAGTAGAATGATTCTTGTCCTTATTTTATTCTCAACTCTTTCCTAAATAATGACAGCGTCTTTTCAAAGAAAATGCATTTCAGGTTATATCAAAAGATATGTGTATCTTTCGTCTTTGAATTCCTTTCATTTGAAGAAGTGGACTGTCTACTATGCACCTTTCTAGTTCTCTACGACTTTTTGTGTGTTGGCGCACGTACCAGTAGAGTCAATAACGCTGATTAGTGCTTTTTGTCGCCACACACAGCAACCGTCACCAATACCATGACGGTTGTCATTATCGTCATCATCAACCTATCTTCATCAGAAAACTACCACTACTACTCTTTCCTAGCTTAGCTAAGCACAACATTTCAGATGGCACAAACGGAAAACTTTTTTTTTTGCATTTTTGCTGCTACTACTTCAGGAATACATGTGCGGGGTTTTGTATGAGTAGATTGGTACACACACTTTTAGTTCTTTTTGAAAACCCATTTGCTTGTTTCGCTTTTACATACCTATCGTATTTTACTTACAAACTTTTTGTCACGTTTTTTACATCTTTCCCCTTTGACGGACAGAAAAGAGCAAATGAGTTTTTACTTCTTTTGTACACCATCATCATCATCATATACATCAACCATCATACCTACTGCACACTACCACTGATGAACTGAGAGTTGTAAGAAGGCGGAGAAAATAGCAATTTTACTTAGTAGGTGAGATAGACGATGATGATTGCAGGGTTAGAAAAGGGTGTCTGAGGGAAGCAAAGTTGACGATGATTTGATATGTGGAAGCATCAAGAACAGGAAATTGGGCAAGGCGCGGGACATGCATGAACTTACGTATATATACGAAAATTCGTATATGAGATGTGAGTGTGGCTCTATCAGAAGTATATTTTCCTACGTGCCATGGGACACAACTTTACGTTACCATCAACATCATCAAAAGGGGAAAATACCATTTCGCATTTTCATTCTCAGCTATGAAATTTGTCGAAAGTTGAAACGTGTTGATGACTATGAAGCCATATCATATGTGTATTGGTTGCATTTTCGAGAAAGCGCCAAATTCCGATAGATTGAGACGAGTGAATTGGTGAATGATGTAATGCTGAAAGGAGAGGAAAAGAGGAAGTCATAATTTCCTTTTGAAATATGGCGTACCTCACTTTTCCCTTTCGACTTTCTTTGCTGCGTTCATCGTTAGTTTTGCCTTCCAATACGAGGGGATTATCAGCAAAGTTGCCCAGACTTTATTTTGCTCTCATTTTACAACGGTTTGACATATTCAATCCA
>JAQIXW010004988.1:0-10908 GCA_034700685.1 Willowsia buskii | reverse complement strand
TTTTCGAAAAAGAATTTGTAGATTATGTATACACTGAAGATAGACATGGTTAGCATATTTCCAGTTGCTAGCTGACATGGAAGCAGTTTCCAAAAACCCTTTTGGATGTAAAAGCGTTCCTTTTCAGTATTCACAGCAAGCCAGTGAGGATACAGTATTCTTCCAAATGTGTTTTTATTGTATTGGTAAGCCTTCCAAAGTAAAGGAGTTGCCATGTTGGTAATGATAATGCTACTAGATACCTTATATCTACAAAGTTTTTAGCAAAGGAAGTACTTACTATGAGCATAGATTACGTTTGTCTGAAAGCTAAAGTCACCTTTATACCACCCTAAGTATATGTCAATGTCACATGATGATTTATTATTAAATACTATGTAGAAATACAAAAAAATAAATTATATTTTACTTGTTTTCAACATCTATCATGTATATACATGATATATGTATTTGTTTTAGTGCGTTGTTATAAGCGGTGATATCAATTATTAATCTGTAATACCAACGGGTAATAACTTTTGCCTTGTTTTCGTCACGGGTCTCATCGTTTACTCGTTGTATTTGTCCTAGCTATTCCAGAAATAAATTACATCCAAACGAAAGCTTAGCTTAACATAAAATAAGAATGATAGTTTTGATGACCGGCAACATGTAGTCATTTATATTCTTGTTGATTCATAGTATGAATATATATGAACGATTAAAATTAAATGTTTAGCATTTGTGTTGTGTGATTTCTAAGGAATTTTTAGTAAATAATTGATTAAGTACGTATATATGCTAGTATAAAAATTAATGGAGTGTTTTGATTCGTGTCATTATTATTGCGGGTTATGTAACCCAAGTTAACTATTATGTGGCCCCATCAAATATCCTATATGGCTTCATGAATTTCTAATGTTTACAGTAGCAGGAACAAGGATGACCGTTTTTTACAAATGCTTAGTAGTGTTGCGCTTTCATAAACATTTTTGGGGTGTGCTAGGAAAATATTTTATTTGATTTACTGCAAAGTTTTTAATTCAAACGTTAAGCAGATTTGTAAAAATTCATCAGTCTTCAAATTTATGCTAACTTTAAAAAAAATAAATTTCATAAAACATTGAGAAAAGGATGCCAAATCGCGTTATGATTAGTCAAAATGAATCTACTATTATTAAAACGTTAATTAGAGAAAATGCTAATAGCTACGTTACTAAAATGACATTTATCGTGTTTGCAAAAATATTATAATAAAAATTTGTTTTCGTTTCTTTGTCAAAAACCGCAGACCCATAGTAAATTTTAAGTGGTCTCTGAGCAGCAAGTTTTCTACGCCAAATTGCATATCCTGATCCTAACCGAAATGATCCGTTTCTAGTACACTTTGTCCAATAATCTACAAACATTCTTGGCCAAACATGTAGAAGATATATGCTGAATTCGCCACTATCCACAATTTTAGGCACAGTTCCCGCGATTGCTGCATAAGTCACTAAAGTTATAAACGACATGATTACATAAGTTCCAGGATCCAATGTTTTCCAACCTTCAACCAATATCCATGTTCCTAACACAGCCAGCACAAATCCCATGCCCATCAGCATCCCTGCAATATTTCTAATTGGTGCTTGCATCATAGTAATTATTAACAGCAGCTGCTCATATAATTCAAAATTCTTTAAATTTTTTGGAGGAATTTTTGCTATATTTTTAACACAGCTTAACAAAATGTTGAAGAATTCTACTGCCGGTAACAATAAAGCGGTCACGGATCTCGTTGCTTCCAACCAGCACCACTCTGACAGAAATAATCTTATCAGTGTAGAACCGTACCCTGTTTCCAAATGAAGATCTTTAAGCAGTTGGTATGGTGGATCCAGATTTGCAAAAACAAGGAATGGACCGAGGCCCAGACCTACGATGGTTTCGAGTGTGTTTATAGTAAACATTATGACCCCCATCCAGTCTACAGATTTCTCTTTGGAGAAAATATTTCTGATTTCTACAAAACATAAAATAATATTTAAGACGCAACTGCACACAATAAAGTTTGAAAATATGAATGATTGTTTTTACCTTTTAGAAGAAGACTTTTGTGGGAAGTGTCTCTGATAACCTTTTTATCCTCGCGAAGAACTCTATCAAAACGATGCAAACTGTTAACCCCAATTTCGAATATTAGAACGCCGTATATTTGAATCTGAGAATTGAGTGCACTTATAAGTGTACATAGCCCAATAATCTGAATGTTGAAAAGAAATAGAAAGAATGGAACTGATTTGAAGAACATAAATTTGTAGATTATGTACAAACTAAAGGCCGTTGTTGCGAGCAAATTTACTGTTGCCAGCCAACATGGGAGTAGTTTCCAAAAACCCTTGTTTATGTAAAATCGTTCGTTCGCAATGTCAATTGCAAGCCAGTGAGGATACAATAGGCGACCGAATGTGTTCTGGTTGTATTGATAAGCCTTCCACAGTAGAGATGTTGCCATTTTGGAATTTATAGATGGGTTCAAAGGATGACTATGTTCATAGGCAGTGTATTCTAGATTCTAGATCGAATAAAATCCTGAATTCATACGAAATCACAAGATAAATATTCAAATTAAGGACTTCAAACTTTTAAATCGTTAATCACCTTACTAATTGGGTTTAAGTTTCTCCGACAATCATAGACGTTGAGTAGAAGATGTACTTATCTAATTTTATTCCAAAGTAAATGCATCGTTTTGATAGCGTAATGATTCCTAATACTAACTAAATTTCCAGTGTGTAATTGCAATCATTTATTTGTAAATGTTAAAATTGCTACTTGTCGTTTTGAGTGCCTTTCCCTACCTATTATGATGTTATTTTCTGTGGCCAACAAGATTTTCTCAGTTTGAACTAAAATTCTAAGTTTTTGAAATAGATCCTTGGTCACCTTTATGGCCTTCATGTCATGAATCTGTTCAGTTTTGACTTGTTTTAAAATTACCATAATACTGATATTTGATCATTATAGTAATTTTCCAGCAACTTCCAGTCGTTTGAATATGATTACTTATGAAAACGATTAGTTTAAAAAATTGCAATTGATCATAAATAACATAAATAGGCACACATAAACATGCAGGAGCCTACAAATGCTTTAAAAATTAAGAAAATTATTTCATATTTGATAAATTTTGTGAAACCGTAGGGAAATATCAATTTTTTTCCTTAATAGATAAGTAAACATAACATAAATATGGTATTTGTAAAGTTTTTGTAATTTTCTAAATGACCTCTCGTGTGACTAAAATGATTGACCTATCTAGGCGCTACTTGAAGTAGAAATTGTACTGCAATAGCTAATTTCCATGAACAGTATTTTTTTGTAATTATGATTTCCAAACAATTCTGGGGAAATCTGACCGAAAAATTATAACCCATTTACTAATATTAATTAATTAATTTGAATTGATCTTACATTCACCAAAAAATTAATTATTACTTTACAAGTTACTAAGAGATTGGCATACGTCTCATTGCATAACACCATTCATTATGTTGTTATAAAACTTATATAACGCAAGCACTTGACATATGTCATTAGTACCCATCACTGACAACTTATATTTTAAATTACTATGTTCTTGTTCATTACGGACACATCGTTAGTACAGAATATAGTTTCTAAAATTGTTAGAATATCGCATAAGACATTCTGACTGACGTAAGACAAGACACCTCTCACTTCATACTGTTATATCCGATGCTTTGAACTATAAATGCGTACCCAAGCATTCTACTTTTCACACATGAACAGTTGCGCTGTTTAAAAAAATCTCGAAAAATACTGTTATCCTGCAATTTAAAATATCGTTCGTACCACATAAAAATTTCACTTGTTCTTTCAAAAAGTATTTATGTACAGGAGAGTATCAGAAGTAAATAACATCTATAAATATTTAAAGCACCGTTGAGTATATGTCCGAATTTTAACATTTTAATAAATCCAAAAAAGTAAAAATATTATTTAGCTAATTCTTTCGACGAACTCAAAATATTTTACATTTGTAAATCTTAAATTGGGTTCTAGTTCGGCTGGAATAAAATACTTCACAATAATGCATGAACGAAAGTTATTGATATATGGTAGTTTTTTCGTACTCTTTATACCGGCTCAATTGGCAGAATGCTCTAACATAAGCAGTCTCGAAATTGTATCTAAAATCACAAGAAAAACTAGTCGCATTGATACAATTTCACCGGAAATCCTAGACTTGGCTGACCAGTACAATAAAAGATCCAATCACCGATGTTTACTCACTCTCTATGGTTTTATTGGCGTACCTATTCCATTTCTAACAGAGCCAGCTCTTTTGCTTAGCTATAATAGACTGATAAACGACAAAAGCTTGTTTTGTTATTATTTTTCTCATTGCTTTTTAAAAATTGTATCTCCCTCAAATCTGAAACATTTAGAAAATGTCATTGAAAATGTTTTTAGGGACAAGTATATTTTTGTAACAAGAAACTTTACGTCAGCACATAAATTTTTTACACAATTTGAAGACAGAGTGACTCATAAACTAGTTGTGTTTCCATCCTCGAAGGATAGTATTTCATGCCTGGTTTATGACACAGCTTTGAGTATAGTTTATTGCAACTCATTTATCACCGCAGACAATTTAAAACAAGTATTTGTACTAAATGGTCGAACGTTAAAAGTGTTCTACATGGACATATCATACTTTATATCTAAGCGTGGAACAAAAACCGTTGTCTGCTGCTCACAATATCATCTTTTGACAGAAATTTCTATAAGATCAAACGCCTCGATCAAATATGTAAAGCCCGGACACAGATGCGGTTATCAGCTAGAGAACGGACCTTGGACGGGCTTGCTAGGCGACTTGGTTTACAAGAGAGCTGACATAGTACCAAGTGTAACTCCGACCATGCAACGAAATCCCTTCATGACTTTCACTAATCTGGTTTACGTCGAATACTTTACATTCGGTTTAGTTCCTCCCAAACCGATTCGTAAATGGAGACCATTTGGAAGCTCATTGCCAGCAACATTATGGTCCCTCCTAGTAGCGACCTTTACAATTTTGACATTTCTCATCTCCATAAATACTTACGACGCCTCCCCCAAAATATATAATCTGGTGCGCAACTTTTTAAAATTCGGTGGAAAACTTTTAAAAATCCTGGTTGAGCAGACATGTAGACTTCCACAAAACCAGTATAACAGAATATTTGTAGCAATGTGGCTCTTCTCTGTTTGCTTTGTGGAAAAGTTTTACAAAGGGGAAATAGTAAGTGAGCTGACACATAAAGTTCCTTTAAAGTTTCCTACCAATATGAAGGAGCTAAGTCAGTTTACTCCACAGTACTCAATATTTGCACAAAAGCACGCAAATGGTTCTCTTGAATACAGACTTAAAGAGTCGCCTAACCCATATTTAAGGAATATATCCATGATGTGGAAACTAAACGCAAAATCGCGAGTTTCATGCATGAAAAGGATCATTTCAGACGAGAGAACAGCATGCATTTTTTCATCGCATTTCGTTTCTATGTATAACGCCAAAAATTTAAAATTGAATAATATTTACATCTCAAAATCCACAGAAACGTCTGAGCAGAACACGTTTGGTTTAGTAAAGAAATCAATATTTCGAGAAGCATTAAACTGGTACATAAGTGCGGCACATGCGGCTCATTTAATTGACAAATGGGATAAAATCCATGTGTCAAAAAAGAAGGTCAAACTCAGCCAGAACATAAAAAGAGGAGGATTACATTGTCACTTCACAAATGAAAACCTGCAATGGTGCTCGGTAACACTGGATGATTTTTTTAACTTGTTTGTACAGCTACAAGTATAGTATGTTGTTTGCATAATATATTTTTTAACGTTAGAGGTCTGCCGACCAAGTTTAGGGGTAAACGTTTTTAAGATTATGAAGATAAAAGAGTTTTACTTTGCTTTTATTAAACTAGTGCTGGATAGATTTCTTGCTTTAAGAGGGTTTTATTTACGTTCGCACGTTTATTCAGTGATAATATCAATTACAGAAAACTTGAAAAAATGTTTGCCGAATAATTGAAATACTACAAAGAAAATAATAATATATATTTCACTTAATATATCGAAAAATAAGTGAAATAAAATTTAAGCTTATAGGGCATGTGACTTAAATTAGTTTACGTCAAAAGTATAATGTTAATTGTGTTTGCAATAATGTTAAAGTAAAAATTTCTTTTCGTCTCCTTATCGAACACAGCAGATCCATAATATATCTTGATAGGTCTCCGAGCAAGAACTTTTCTTCGCCAAATCTTGTACTCTACTTCCAAATCGTATGATCCTTTAGCTATATTCCTACTCTGCCAATAATCCAAATACTGTCTGGGCCACATCAGTAGCAATCTGCGACTGCATTCCCCGCATTCCACAATTTTTGGCACTGTTCCCCCAATTGTTGCATATATGACCAGAGTTATAAATGACATCGTTATATATATCCCTGGGTTAATTATTTTCCATCCTTCAATGAGTATCCAAGTTCCCACAACAGCCATCAAGAAGCCCATCCCCATCATCATGGCTGCAATGTTCCTAATTGTCACATGTGTAAAAGCGTAAATTATCTGTAGCTCTTCATATAACTTTATATTATTTCTCCTATATTGAGGAACGCGCTCTATGTTTTGAATACATCTCAATAAAATATTAAAATATTGAACAGTTGGCAACAGAAAAATTGTCACAGATCTTGTAGCTTCCATAGAGCACCATTGAACCAAAAAAAGTCTCATAGAAAGAGCGATAGGGCTAAGGCCATTAAAATTTAAGTCTTCCAAAATTTGGTAGATTGGATCCAATTTTCCAAATAGAAGAAATAATCCTATGAAGAGACCCGAGAAGAATTCAAGCGCGTTGATAGAATGCATTAGGAGACCTACCCTGTCTGCTGATTTATTTCCAATGATGAGGTTCTTTGATTCTATAAAAGCAGCAAATATTGTTAGACTTACAGGTATATCAAATATGCATACTTATTAAAATTAGTTTCACTATTTACCTGTGAACAGAAGTTCTCTATGGGACATGTGTACTGCATATCCAATAGGTCTTGTATCATTACGGAGTTTCCTGTCAAATTGATACAAGCGGTTGACTCCTTCTTCAAAAAAGGAAACACCATGTTTTTGAATCTGATAGTTGAGCGCGCCAATTAGTGCCAAGCAACTTATTCCTTGAACATTGAAAAGAAAATGGTGGATTGGAACTGTAGTTTTGAGAACAAATTTGAAGATGATATATAAACCAAAGAACGACATAAGCAAAATATTTCCTGTTGCTAGACGGCAAGGTAGTAGTTTTTGAAAACGGGTTTCAATGTGGAAACGCTCGTTTTGAATGTCGATTGAAAGCCAGTGCGTGTACATTAGCTTTCCAAATGTGTTGCAGTTGAATTGGTAAGCTTTCCAAGCTAAAGGTGTAGACATGTTGGCGCAGACGAGTAAAATCTTGCAGATATTTGTTTGTTGTTTAGCACTATCAATAGCGCTAGGGTTTGGTTAACCTTTTTACTAGTCACTCTTTGGGAAATAGGTTTCAGGAGCGTGGAAATAATCTATATGATAGCATAACTGAAAATGGATCATTGCCCAAATTTAACCTAATTTTGTCATATAATTGAATACACGTATTTGCGAATGCGCTACTTTCCTAAAACAATAATTTGTAAATTGTGGTTACAACATAGGTAGAATTAGTCCCATTATTTATTATTACATGCCCTATAAATTTCATGAAGCTAAAATTGCACAAATTAGCAGTAAATTTTGCAAATTTGGTTAGATAAAACCAATTACATTGGAGTTGTGTAAATGATTTGCAAATTGCGAACATTATATAGGCTTAAACAGTTTTATTAACTTTTTATTTATTCGTATCACTTTTAAATCTAAATGAACGACAACAATTATTCATCATGACTCATTAAGACTAGAGTAAAAACAAATCTTAGCTATATTTACGTAATAAGTATAACATTTATTGTATTTTCAAATATATTATTATAAAAGTTTGTTTTAGTTTCTTTATCAAAAACCGCTGACCCATAATATATCTTGATTGGCTTTTGAGCCATAAGTTTCCTCCGCCAAAGTGGATAATTCGCTTTCAACGGAAATGAACCGACGATCTCAGAATCCATCCAATAATAAGTAAACTGCTTCGGCCAGGTATGTAATAATTTGTTACTTTCCTCTCCGCATTCCACAATTTTAGGCACGGTCCCTCCAATCACAGCATAGATTACCAAAGTTATAAATGACATGGCCACATAAATTCCAGGATGTAGTAATTTCCAGCCTTCAAAAAGTATCCATGTTCCGACCACCGCCAACACAAAGCCTAGACCCATAAGCATAGCTGCAATATTCCTAACTGGCTCTTGTAACGTCGTATTAATTAGCTGTAACCGTGCATAATATTCTAGGTGTCTACTATCACTAAGGGGTATTCTGCCTATATTTTTAATACAACTTAAGTAAATATTGAAAAAGGCAACTGCCGGTAGCAATAAAGCAGTAACAGATCTTGTCGCTTCCATCCAGCACAGTTGAGAGAGGAAAAGTCTAATCAGAAAGGTGACAGTTTTTAAGGCACCATCCATGCTAATTTCATAAGTCGGATCTAAATTTGCAAGCACCAGAAATGGGCCCATTCCCAGACCAACAATTATTTCCAGGCCATTTATGCAATACATTGTGAGACCCATGATGTCCGCGGTTTTTTCGCCTTTTATAACTTTTTTAACTTCTGTAGGCAATATTTGCAAATTATTAAATGACATCCAAATTTTAATCGCATGAATACATTGCCGAGCGTTAAAGATTATAATTATGAAAAAATAAATATAAATGAATATTTACCTTTTGCTAGAAGTTTTCCATGAGACATTTGGACAGAGTATCCTATGGGTCTTGTATCATTTCTTAGCAACCTGTCAAATCTAAACATTGTGTTGAGCCCTCTCTCGCACAAAAGAAAGCAGTGCTTTTGAATTTGAAAGTTGAGTGCGCTAATAAGTGCACAAATACCGGTGATTTGAATGTTTAATAGAAACAGATGAAGTGGAATTCCAGTTTTGAATAGAAACTTGCAGACTATATATATGCTAAAGAACATCATAAGTAGAAGATTTCCTGTTGCTAGTCGACATGGTAATAGCTTCCAAAATCCTTTACGAACAGAGAAATATTCGTTTTGAATGTCGACTTTAATCCAATGGGGATAAAGAAACTTTCCAAAAGTGTTTTGGTTAAACTGATAAGCTTTCCATAGCAATGGAGTGGCCATTGTGAATTTGTAGTAGATCTTGTTGGATTTCTAGTTGGAAAGAGCGATAGACACAAACAAAGCTGTTTAGTCGAGTCGTTTTGTAGAGCAAATAAAAAACCTAAACAGAATGTATACAGACAACCTAAATAAATTTTACTTGTTTCTTTTACGTGTCTATGTATTCCCCTATTTGTGTACTTTTTATTTGACCATTTATACGAATAAGACGGAAATTGGTCACAAAATTGTCAAATGAAATCGTGAATTAAGCAATTTTACTTGAACCACTACTTGTTCTCATATCAGCCGATAATTTCTACACACGTTAAACAACAAATCATTTTCGTTTGCAAACCCCATTTCTGCTATTATAACACAAACAGTACTATAAAAAAGTTGCGAATAACATTTCTTGATTTGTATGCTCTGAGTGTAATAAATTCCCTCATTTGAAACAGTTTTGCTGTTGTAAAAATAGAAGCCACAAATTTAATAAAAGTGTAGAATTATATTGAACATTTTGCAAGCCAAAGAGTATTAGAAGCAGATAGGGACACGAAGTTATAAGTCTTCAGCTATCAAAATAATTGGTTAGTTCACCTTTCATTCAATACTAAAAATGTTTCCAATTCTGCCCCAAATTAGTTCACTGAACTACGTAAATAATACTTAATACGTCAATCGCTTTTATACATTGTTAATAGATTACATTGCTTTTAAATTTTTCGCTATGAAGACTAATTGGGATGAGCCGATATTATTTTTGGGGGCTACACATTATTAGAACGTAGACCTATGTAATGCATTTCCAAACCCAAATTTTATATTTAATTTTACTCGAAATTAATATACCAAACGGTAAACCGTAAATACTAAAATGTATCGTCAGTGTAGATATTTACATGTTAAGCACACAAAACTTGTGTACACCAATCTCTTTCATGTTTACCAAATAAATATATATTCTACACGTGCACAATAAAATTTGCGAATGTAAATTACAGACTCCTGATTGATTACGCATTTTTATTATATATGCACGTTTATGTCCATAGGAGTATATTTGATTGCGAATATTTATATCTTTCAAATATTTAGGTAACTAAAATAACATTAATTGTGTTGGCAAATATATTATAATAAAAATTCGTTTTCGTCTCTTTATCAAATACCGCCGACCCATAGTAAATTTTAAGTGGTCTCTGAGCAGCAAGTTTTCTACGCCAAATTGCATATCCTGATCCTAATCGAAATGATCCAGTTATGGTAAACTTTGTCCAATAATCTAAAAAACATTCTTGGCCAAATATGTAAAAGATATTTACTGAATTTGCCACTATCCACAATTTTTGGCACAGTTCCTGCGATTGCCGCATAAGTCACTAAAGTAATAAACGACATAATCACATAAGTTCCAGGATCCAGTGTTTTCCAACCTTCAACCAATATCCGTGTTCCTAACACAGCCAATACGAATCCCATGCCCATAAGCATCCCGGCAATATTCCTAAATGGTGCTTGCATCATAGTATTTATTAACTGTAATTGCTCATACAACTCCAAATGCTTCAAATTTTTTGGAGGAATTTTCGC
>JAQIXW010004987.1:0-10909 GCA_034700685.1 Willowsia buskii | reverse complement strand
ATTTTTCACCAGAATTGCAATGGAAAATCGTAATATATGCTTTTATCGTAGGTTTCTCTGAAGCATTATTTGAAAGCAGTTAGAGTCAGTCAGCCAAATCATCGTAATAATATCCAGCCAGAAAAAGCAAACAATTTTGTAGGATCTTTGTTATATTCTTGCTAGCAGATATGCGACCACTTCCACACAAGATCGGATCAAGTGTTGAAGAATGACACGAAGGAAACTCTTTGCTCGATGTATATTTCCATAGGCGATGTTATTACAAGCAAATACGGGGGCAGTACACCAACGCCACACACGAATAGTGTACAATTGGATTTTATCGTGACGTGATGATGCTCTCGCTCTCTGCTTTTATATCCCATTTCCCTTCTGAAAACACGTCGACGATCTCCACTATAAAGTACGATGAAAGATGAAGTTTTAAGTTGAACACCAATGTAATTCTCTCTGCTCACAAGTAGAAGAGACAGAGTTGAGAGCAAGAATAACACATACACACAAAGAACAACTCTTTTATCTTCGTGTCTTCTTCCCTCAAGAGCTCTTAGCCCGTCTTGCCTACATTGTAGATAGATGCAGTGCAGTAGTTAACCAAAAGATTTCTTCACTAGGCTGATGGTGATGATCACGATGACGGTTGCTTCATGCGGTATGCAATCTCAGATATAGCGGCCAAGACAAAACATCTTTTCAAAAAAACCAAGTGAATTATATCGTATCTTGTCGAGATTTTTTTCATCTTCTCCTCATCATTCCTTTTTAGTGGTAATCTCTTTGTGTTTGCTATGCATGGTATGTGCATTATTATTATTACAAAAGTTTTTTGTTTGCGCTTCGTTTTTCGAGTCGAGAAAGAAAGAAAAGAGATTTTTAATGATGTGCTACGTTATCATCTTCTTTCCTTTGGAGTATAAAAGAAAAAGATGTATGATCAAAAATTAAAACCACTGAAATGTTCATGCATAATATACATATTATGGTACTACATGAGCTTTTGTCTTGCTATAACTTGCATTTTTACATGTAATAGGATACGGCATGTTAGTAAGTAAAAGTTGCATTGGTTGAAAGATTAATGACTAATGTCTTCGTCTTATTATCTCTTTTTCTCACCGCTCTTTAAACAATTTAAGGTAAACCAATTACACAATTAGCATCGGCTATGTTGCTACTTCACTGTTGCCTTCATTCATGTGTATTTTTAGGCTACAAAATAAAATATGTATGTTCATTGTTTTGATAAAGTAAAGTGATACATTGTACTTGCACATAATTTTTATCTCATTTAATTAGCTATAGGTATATTCAAATTCAATGAATTATTAGCAACAGTAAAAAATCAAGGAAAAAATTGCAGTTAATGCTAATTGCAGCTAAAATCTGATTTAGACAGTAATGGTTCTCATATTGGAAGTTTTATCATGTTGGTTATTATTAAAAATAAATAACACTGCTAACAGATCAGCTGCTGTAATAATAATGATGCTTTAACGCATTTTCATGAGTATCATCATTACACTGATCATCCTGCCGTTGATTATGATGATCACAGATAATATTGTTAACATGCCAATTACCACTAGACACACAATTATCTTACACAATTTTCATTTTACCACTCATGACAAGGCCACCATTCAATTTACCTTCAATGTATTTCAAGACTGCTCAAATTGGTGAAAATGAAATTTCATCTTCTTGGTACCGGTATAATATTATGCTATTGCTATTTATATACATGTAAACCCGTTAAATATTTTTCAAAAACGCATTGCACGAATAATATGTACGTACATATATGCCTTAATGAATGGAGCAATTTTTTATGGCTTCTCACACTTTCCTGCTAAATACCCAGGCATCTCACACTTCTCGTTTCCCATGATGATTACATACAACCGCCACCGTCTCCATTACACGGGTAAAGAAAAAAAGTGAAAGAGCGAGAAGAAGAAAAACATTTAATTTCACGCATGAGTGGGTACTGTGTCAATAATACATATAGTTTCCCTATTTGTCGTGTGCGTTTAGATATGTACATGGTTTAGCATGCTTCTGTAATAATCTGGAACTGGAACACAGCAAACAACGAAATGAGCGAGAAACCTTGTAACATAGTATTACATGAAATGTTGTCGTGAATAGCACTTCACTTCCATTAACGACATCTGACATCCAGCCGTAAGCTGGTCACACAACCATTTCAACCACTTGAGCCACAAAGAATTCAATGCAGTGCAATAAGTACAGCAGTTTTAACAAGTATGTTACGTGTATGCTTTCAACATACCATCCCAAATGTACTATTATGTTATTTTTTCACTGGGCATGTTGTAAGTTTTTACGCATGGTACAGGGCTCCCATTGTGTATATTGTTGTAGTTGTCGTCGTCCACTATATTTACTACTATTATAGCTACCACTTCTAGTTTGGGGTGCTAAAAGCTTATCTTTCCACCACTATTGGACATGAAGGAATGGCACAATTACCCTTGTTGCTTTCGTCAAACGCTTTCCATCACAAAGGAAAGAAAGTCAACTAAGAGATTTTTATATACACCACTTTCCTTTCCCTATAAAGTAAAAGTACCATTGAATTTTCATCTTACTACTGTGCTGCAGATTTTCCGATCTTGAGGGTGTACTGCAGTGTCCGTCTATGACCACGGATTTAGAGCATCCAGGCAGTATGAGCAAGTCAACGTTGTTACGCAATAGACTCAAATCGCTGAAGAAGGTATTGCTGGAAATAAACCACTCTACTACTGTATACTGGAGATACTTGTATGTATGTGTTAGCTGATTATATACATTATTGATCGCCTCTCTTTTCCTAAGAGCATCGGCTCCTCCATTTCAGACTGAACTCAATTTAGGGATAAGTGGATGGTCAGAATTGCCTAACCACTTTTGGAGCTTCATGATTTTGGCACACCTTACTATTGCTGTGAAGATAAAACCCTTATTCTATCTTTAAACCCATACTACTCTGGTACTTCATTCCAAAGTGGAGCTATTAATTGCAGTACAATTACAATTATTTGAAATCAAAGTGAAATTACCTGTTCTTGGGTGCATGCGAAACAACGCAAATGATTAGTATAAAAGGCTGTACTGAATTCATCAACAAGTTAATGACAGAAACGAAATAAAACTCTAATTTACAATAAGTCTTTGATTAATTATTTCGAATAGAATCACAAATTGCTCGAACAAGATTTCAGACATCAGACAAATCAAGATGTCTCATGCATCACAAAATATGTCCTCACAAATTACAAACCGCCGAGCTATAAAGCTATCATGTATTTAACCACGTAAAATTCTCATATTTACATTGACAGACACGCACAAATAAGTCTCTACTCACTTACAAGCAAAACTTTAGTGAGTTTTAAATTGTTTTATTGATACGCAAGCAACAAAGCACAGCAGCAAGTCTTTTATTATGCACTACCCGTCATGTATTCAATTCATAAATAAAAATATATTCATTTAGTTGTTTGTTCCTTTTCTAATTTCCATACTGAATATTATGCTATAAGGGTACAACAGCGTTCAGCAGCTTTTATAAAGCAGACGGGTTACGCCTAAAATATTACATTAGAATGACAAAGCCTAGTCATCACATCACACCACACACACGAGACCAGAGAGAGGAGACAGCTATTATAATTATAGTTGGTAGCAGCTTTTAAGAGAAGTAAGTATAACTCTTTTTTTATGTAACCAGCATTACATTATGTGCTAGGAGTTGACAACTTGGACTGCAAGTTTTCTTTGATCAAGTCCATAACAATTTATTAAGTGTCAAGTGTAATCAACTTCTTGCTTGCACTCTTGTGTTGTTATACCCCAATCGTTACCGACGACAGCTAGCACTGTGTAGCAGTCAACTTCTAGCAGCCAGCCAACGAACCAACGTTGACATAACCGCATGCATCTATTCACTCGCTCATCGCTTCTCTTCTCAAAAAGAACGCTTTTAGCCGAGATTGCTGGCTTTTTAGGTTGACTTGCTTTGCTGGTTATTGCCTTGAGGTTGAGATCTTCTCATTGATGGATAGCATAATATAAAAAGCATACGCAGAAACGCTCACAAGTTATACTGCAATGGTAGTAATGTTTGCTAAACTGGTAAGTGGAGATGAAATAAAGATTTTTGCTTACTCAGCAGCAGCGCAGCAACTTTTGTACAAAATGTATAAAACTAAAGTACTCCACATACTAACTATACACACAACCATGAAAGAAAATGTATTCACCATTTTATATTCTGATGTTATAATACGGGATTGATGATAACAATACGAGTAAGCATAGCTTGCTAAAGTGAGCACAACAAGAAACAGTAGTAGTCAGAGTTTTAGGGCTCGGGATATAAGGTTATGTGCTATGAATCTACAAAAAATGTTATCTCTGCAATATAGATAAAATAACTCTGACAACCACAACATTCCTCCATATTATTATATTATCGGGGCCATAAAATCACACTAAAATAAGTCAAACTGTGTTGACGTCAGTGTCTAAGCTTTGTAGTGAAAAGAAACAATAATAGAAACTGCCACAAAATTTTATTTTACGACGGGATGGGACACGGTGATTTCCATAATGCAATATGCACAACCTACGAGTACAAAATGCATCATGCTTAAAGCCAAGGAGAAATATTGGGTATGGTGTATACTCAATAATAACTGTAATGGAATACCTCGGTATATCTACGCTAGCAAACAAGACATGTCAAACAAACACTCGTAAAATGTTTTGAGGAATACTTCGTCATGTAGATTTTTACTTTATTGCACAGAGTCACAAGTAAAATGATATGACGATGATGAAGTGGAAAATGGCCGTGACCTCTTCTCATCATTTAGTGCAGCATGTAATGTGTAGCGATTGTAGATCATAGTAATTTTGTCTGTAGCAAGTACACTATCAGATCATCATCAGATTTGTTCAATTCAAAAAGACTGAAGCAGCAAATAACACTTGTGAATACTTTTTTTTTTCATTTTTCTTTGATGATTATTTGTATTACAAAAATTTCTGTTGTGTGTATCAACTGAAATTGTGGTGTGCCCTATTTGCTGGCTTGTATTAATTTATTAATGCTTGTTTTGTAAATGATGATCTGATTAAAAAGATATGAATTGAACTTTTATTGCTTGTGTCGTGTTTGCTCTCATCGTGAGAGTACACATTCGTAAATCTTAGACAACATGTAAATGTTATAAATTAAAAAAGGCGATAAGAACTGATGATCTTGTTCAAACGTATTTAGTTTTTGAATTAAACACTACTTGGGATGAAGCAATAAGCAAAAAATACTATGTAGTATAATAATATCATATTATATCATATTTAAAGGCAAAGCAAATTTCTTTATATGACTTCATACGTACTATTTTTGTGAATCACTGCGTTTAAGTATCAAATGTAGTATTAGTGTCGTAATATCGTTGTTTTTAATTAATTTAAATTCCAAAGGTGTGCCACTAATCGTTATAATGTCACAATATCATCATGTGTTTCAGAGTGTCAACTGACGAATTAGCCAGAGATGGTACCCATTAGTAATGTATAAAACAATTTATTTACAGATAAAAAAGATCCTCTTGTTATTTAATGTCTGCATGTACATATGCATAATTGGTTAATCTGTCATCAGCAATTAATATAACTAAATCTTCGCCGAATCTTTTCAATTTTGTTATTGCAAGATATTATTAGCGTCGATTCTGTGAAAGATTAAATAAACTTGTGATCATGCTACTTTAATGTAACTTTAATGTACAACTGCAATTATTATAAAAACATGCTAAGTTTAGGGTAAATTTATCTCAGCAGTAATAGTTCGTTGTGAGATTGCTTAGGCAGACCCGATAAAACAAGTGGTAGTTTCTAAAAGCTGCATACTACATATTATCCAGGGCTGCCTAAAGTACATGTTCTTATGGACATCAACACAACCAGAAACCAGCAAGCTGGGGAAGCTAATTAGTTAGGTATCAATCAACATGATTATCAGAATGAATGATCGACAGTTAGTATCAAATCAACTCATCAAGACAAGTAAGCAATCTAAACTAGTAAAATGTTACTTGCTGTATGCTCACGAATACTCACGATGAACAGAGCGGAACAGCGCAGCTAACATGTGAATATTATGTGAATAAACTGTGTGTGTTTTCACTGTACAAGTTTTGTTACTTATCGTCGATCATTGTCCTAATACATGGCGTATCTTTTCATGTTCATTGTTATCTATACCTACTCGAGGATCATGAGAAACGGCAGACATGGACTTTATTTTTATGTCGAATATATGGTTTTGGTCATCATATGTAGTGATATGCAATGAGCTCATTAATAAATAAAAAGTTTAACTTGAACTCGACTGTTGGGTGTAGTGTGGCTTGTTAATAAAATTATTTGACATGCACCCTCCTACGCCAGCAACATTTATGCATTCAACACCATGACCATCGCCATTCACAATGCATGCACCAAAATAGGAATAGTGAAGACTTTCTAAAGCATGCCTATTGCTGATGTGGGCTTTCAGTATCCGTTGACGTACTCTTCTGTCATAGTTTACAGATAAACTTTGTTAGTTTAATGTTAGTTTTCTATATGAAGTGCATTGTAAAATTGTCAATTGCCTAAATCACTCAAGTCAGATTAAGGTCTTCAACTGGACTTGAACTGAAACTGTTGTGGGGAATGAATTATGTATTGCTTCACTCTTAAAGGTTAGCATTTTAATACTTATAAAGGTGCAGCATTGACGAGAACAGGACATCAACCATTTTAAAACCACTTATCACCTAGTTTGCTAATGTTTTTAAGAATTTCTGTTACATATAAATTTTAGATTAACCTAGAGTAGCAATTTTGTTGAAACATTATAGGGTATACAAATGAGACTTTAGAAGCACATCAGCAGCGAAGGCATCAGTACCCCTAAAACGGCTTGAAAAGTATTCCCTTCATTTCATAACTTAGCATGAAACTGCATGACAGGTTTGTAACGAATATCTATATTTCATATTCTCTGAGCGGATAGTTAACTCTGGAAATATTTCTTTAATTTTTATCTATTCAAGACATTTTAAATGTTAGTTGGGCGAATTAAAGGACGAATCATATACGGTGTATTTTACATGAACAGTTGCGCTCTACACGAAAATACTATTCCTTCCATATTAATAAACAACATACTTTGGATAACGTCTTTGTTATATTAAAAAATTGCATGGAACATATATAATGAAAAAATCGTGTCCAGTTTTGCACCCGGAGAAATGCAACCGATTTGAGTAAATTACGACGCAAAAGAACTGAAAAGTAAGTACAAAAATCTCATAGACCATTTCATGACAATATGTGTAGCAAACTGAAATCGAACTGAAACTCTGGAAGGAGAAAAACTCGCTGTTTGAATGGAACACTGAAACAAATGGAATAACTCTTCGGAGTAAAATGAGACAGCATTGTATGCACATGCTGTGGAGTGTATAGCTTCAAATTTTGACGCTCTGGGAAAGTTTCTGAAGACTGGGAAAATATTACGAAAGCTTTGTTCCTGTGAGCTTTGCAACTTCGTTTATGTGGAAATTTCGTCAAAACTAAGTTTTAACCGAGAAACGGAAGAGGTAAGAACGGAAAAGGAGAATCAAGCGGAGCCATTATTATTCTCACTAAGCGCGTTTCTGAATATATCTATGAATACTTGCTATTAGTATAAAGTTCTGTAACAATAGCATATGCAACGCTATATATACAAAATGTAGATCTAAGAGCAACCATTCTGTACCAACTAGTAGCATATCGATCCATTTCCCTCACGTCGACCAACACATTTGCTTTCTGCTTTTTTGGCAGTTGTTACACTCGTGATTGCTAATACTACTTGCTCGACCATACTTTAACAAGAAGCTATTTCATCCGCTTCAACAAAACTGAAAGCAAGTGAACTGAGCTGAACTCTCATACAGTAATGGGAAAAATAAAGGCAAAAGGCAAAGACATAAAAAGGCTACTGGAAAGAAGTGTTATAAAACTTCCTTGTTTCAATATTGTGCATTCCTTTTTGTTCGTTTCACAGTTTACTAGTTTATACAATAAGTAGCAGTTGTATTCGTTCCCTGACTTTAATGTCACTCCGACACATCCTTTTTGCAATCAAATTTTCCTTTTTATTGTTTGTACGCTATCATAATCTTCCACAAGCTTTTCTAAAAGATTGTACAATACTTCCATTGAAATAATAAATGCCCACTTATACCTATTATATTTTTAGTTACTCTGGAACACCTTCGTTGCATTTTTTACAGCAAAAGTTTTCTTGTCCACATTTGAAGTATAAGTGCACTTTGTAAATGCTATTTTTCTTTAAAAAAAGTAGAATCGTTAGAAAACATCAGATTGATTGTATACGATTAAATTAAGGTTAAAAATCAAAACTCCAACTACTGACCAAATGTAACCGCAATAAAATAATCTTATTTGTTAGCTGTATTCATTAACTCATAAACCGAACGTCTGCGGCTTTGATGTACTAGCAAGGCATATTGCTAACATTAACGTGATCTTAATAGCTAAGAGAAAAAACAGTCAACATTTCAGGCAAATGGATGTGAATGTTCAATAAAATGAATGAATGAGTTTTTTTCGGCCACAGGGGCAGTATTGAATCATCATAAAACTGTAATAAAGGAATTTATGAGAAGACTACTACGGCCGAAAATATGAGGGAGTGAAAGTAGCATGAAAGATGCGAAAGTGTGAAAGAGGAAATGATATTTGATGCATCCTTGTATGCTCCCGCTTGTGTTAATGTAGCAAACACAAAAACATGACCACTCCCAATTACCCTCCACTACTCATTGAAGTGTTGTATATTAATAAATTAATAAACCACAATATCGGGACAATCTCTCATGATTTTTATCGTTCCATCTAAACCATGATAAATCTAACAAAGATCCCTTTTGTTTCCTTTGCTTCTTCTACAAAAGTGCAAACATTTTTATGAGCTCTACCAAAGCCAATTTAGTGTCTATATTAGTTTGTCATAAAAAATCAAAGACAAAAGATGAGACAATTATTTATATTACAATGAATTTTTTGATCACATCTCTCCGGAAAAGACAGCTCAGTCAGTGCTTATACTTGCATTGTAGGCATTGTCAATCAATAGAGATTTCATTCAGAATCCCATAAAATGTGTCCTATAAGCACTATGTATGAAAATCCGAAAAAGGAAATGTTCTGCTAATGATACGAAAAAGTTTGACTGAGCTTCAAAGATAACTTTGTCATTGTTTTGGGAAGCAATAATAGTGCAATATTAAACTGTCAAGTTCGGCAAAACACAAAGCCAAGTTATTTGTTTATTTTCTTCAGTACACTTGGCTGTTTTTCTGCTTCCGTGAGTCCTGTTTAAACAATCCTTTGCTTAACCTGCAAAAGCTCAGTTGGCTCAACAAATGTATATTATGCGTGTATATATATGAAGATATAATATACTTAGGATAGTATGTACACACACGCATTAAAACACGTGCGTGGGCGAATGACACGTTCCTTTAATTTGAGGCGAATACTTTCATTAACGCAAATATGCGTGGCTTGTTAGCAAGCATACAATTTTGATGAGCCTTTAAAAATAAGCTGTACTTGTAATATAAGAGGTTTGGAATATTTAGCTGAAAAGATATATGCTCCAAGTTGGATTTTCCTTATTCAATTAACAAATGCAGGTGATTATACAGCTTTGGGATAAAGTACATACCTATATACATTATGCTTATAAAAGTTTTGTGGTACTTTAATGAAAATGTTTTTGTACACACAACAAAAGAATTTTGTATTTAAAGTTGATGTATTGTACACAAAACATGCGTGCCTGGGTAGTAGAAAACATGAACAAAAACTCTGTATCCATAAGCCATTTTAAACCTCTCTTGGCAATTTCAAATAGAAAACTGGAAACGACGAGACGAGTTCAGGTTTAGGATTTAGACTGAGCTTGGCTTATTCAACTCGAAGGCACAAAGTTAGTACAATGCTTAGCTAGAAACAAGGTAGAGTCCATGCTCCTACACTGCATTGGAACACAGTCTTGCTAGCTTATTCGTTGGAGAATCGAAAGAAAAAAGACGAAAGCTTTTGTGCTGAGCTCGATCGCCACCAGTACAGTCAACTCAGAACGCAGAGCAGCAATCATTGTCTCATTATATATGTATGCACCTTATGCGGCTCCATTTTATATTGCATATATACCTATCACAAGGATATAATGAAAACTTGCCTCACCGACGAGAATTTGTTCTCCTCATATGGAAGCTATTGTTCCTCATAAAACCCAAATGTATACTGGTAGGAAGAGTTAAGATAGTGGAGAATATAGCATAGTGAGGGGTATAACAAATAATGCAATATGTACAAAGAATGCACGCATTTTCACAGAGAACTTGCTATCAAGTAAGTATAGTAGTAACACGCAAGCAACCCAAAAGGCTTTCAGTCAGTTCAGTTTAGGAAAAAAGAGACGCAAACGAAAATACATGCATACAACCGTGTCCGGTAGTATGTGATTACAAAAAAGAAGGAAGACAAATCGTATATCAAAACACATTTAAACTGACTGACTAGCTGGGGTCTCTTTTCTCTCTTTTCTGGCTGCTGTCTGTGGTGGTGCTCAGGAGTTCTCATATATGTTTATAGTGAATAATATGTGAGCTTGATGATACATATCTGCCTCCATTTGTGTACTATTATCTTATTATGTTGTTTTGTTTTCTTACTCTCTCGGTTAGAGGCCATGATTTTATATTTTATGGTATTTGGAGTGTTGAAGCCACATACGTTAAGTTCGTTGTTGGTTTTTGGC
>JAQIXW010004986.1:0-10911 GCA_034700685.1 Willowsia buskii | reverse complement strand
TAGAAGTTCATAGTAATATTATGGTTATGTTGTAAGAACGCAATGTTTTACAGATGTTTATGCATGTAACGGGAGATTACAGAAGAACAGAGTATAACGATAACAGTAAAATGGTAATGGCATGTATGAATGTTATGAGGAATGCATGCCAGAGAAAGTTACATACCCGGAACAATGATGATTTCTTTTGTGTTTATCACTAATGTCAAACTAGACATGCTGTTGAAACCATTTTGATGGAGTTAAATTTTGCCTTTGGGAGATTAGATAAAAGGACATGCACATGGGAAAAACAAATGGGAATGTTTCATGAATCAGAAGAATCATCAAAATATCGAGTAATCATTATAGCATCTGTGTTGTTTTAATTTCACCATAGGCCATTGTGGAAGCCTCTCGTCTCCCCCTCTCGATAATCATTGTTGGCGTGGGTTCCGCCAATTTCCAGCAAATGGACATCCTTGATGGTGACACAGTCCGCCTTTCTGCGAATGGGGTTTACGCAGAGCGTGACATTGTGCAATTTGTGCCGTACCGTGACTCTCGCTCATGGATGGCAACAATTTGTCCAGAGATTGCTGGCAAATGGTCCAGCAGTTACGACAGTACTAGCCGATTAGCAAAAGTAAAGCTGGCTAAAGAGGTTCTAGCAGAAATCCCAGATCAACTGACGAGTTTTATGAAGAGTAGAAGTATCTATCCTGAGAAACGACAACCAGTGCCATCCACATCAAAAAAATTATCGGTTTCGTCTGGAGGAACGGCTACAACCGTTGCGCCTACATCATCCTCCTCTGCGGTGGTGAAAGCTGGGGTGAATGGAGAATCTTCCAAAGCGCCTTCTGCTCCTCCTCAGGAACAACAGCCGAAACGTAAAAACAGTGGACAAAGCAGAAAGCATAGTCAACAGCAGCATATTTTGAAACAGAATTCGTTACAGGAATCAGCAACATCTACAACACCGTCGTCAACAACTGGAACAACGACGACTGTGAAACCGAATCATAACAATAATAATAATAACTCTTCAACTCCAGCAAATGCAGTGGCTACTACTAGCAAACAGTCGTAACAGTGATGGATCATCTTTAATATTCATGAGATCCTCACGTTATGCAATTGCAAACTGACAATCAGTGTATGATAAGTCTAACTGTACAGATTGCTCTAATTTTCATACCTCATTGTTTACTTGTACTTTACACGCAAAACGAAAAGCTGTATATTTGTGATAGAGAATTGTTGAATGATTTTTGTGATAAAAATGGATGAATGGAGAAAACATGAATATGTATATATCGGGGTAAACTGACTATATGAGAATTTTCTATCGAAAATGTCTCGAAAAAAATCATTATTTTGCCATGTCATGCCATGAAAAGGGAAATCAATGTACGCCAGCGATTTGAATTCCTAAGTGATTACCACAAAGGCTCTGCTCGTTATGAGTCATGTACAATTGTAAGTTGCAGTTAAACATTTGTCATCATTTCGTCGAAAAAACACATGCAGTTTTTATAAAGAGTGCGGTGGATCTGGTGCTGTTCGAATCTATACACTTTGAACTGAAGAATGGACGCGAATGACTGATTTCTGTTGTGCGAGGTAAGTATTTCATATAAATATTTAACATTTTCCCATAATATGTAGATAACTTTCTCAATGTATATTAGCTCAGTTTCATAGCTGACCGAATAATAAGAAAATTCATTATCCGTATCGATTACATACTTGTCCAAAAAACTTGAAAAGTATTAAAGGCAGTAAAGGTAGGCATTTTTCTAGTTTCCTTCCTTGTACATATACATAATATGATAAAGATTCATGGATCGACCGGCCGCAATATCACAGATAATATTAGAAATGAGCTCATGCTTACCAATGAATAGTAGATATTGAGCGTTGAAAATAAACTATACTAAACTACGCTGGTTATGTGATGATGATGCAACCATTTTTCTCTTTGACTTTCGTTCCGTGAATAAAAGCTAGGATGAAGAGATGATCATGATTATAGGACAAACGAAACATGACAAGATTTTCACTAGGAAATCACCATGATATGATGAAAGTACAATGGTAAAAGTACACAGAGAACGGTGATGTGACTAGCGTGTTCATGGCTTATATGTATGCTAATAGATAAAGTCAGCGTATTGACTTTTCAGCGAAGAACAGCAACAATGTTGATGATCAACTGATGATAGGAAATAGGAAGGAGGACAATATTCTCTGGGGTGGTTGACAAGTGCGTAGAGCATTATTCGAATTCGACAACATGAGTTTAGAATAAATAGCCTGAACGTATCGTTACAGTGAGTCCTCCTTCGAGACTGGCTGCAAGGTAATGGGAATATAGGGATCGACAGGAAGAAGCACTTCGTATTTTTGTGGTCCTTCCCATTCCACTTTCTCTCAAAAATGGGGCAAATAATAACAAGAAAATTTGCTCACACTACTTATAAAACACCAAGAATCTTGCGTCGTCCTTACAAATTTTGTGTTTCTATTTGGCCTTTACGCAACAATAAATAAAGTTGAGCTGGATAAGAGATGTCTAAGGGGTAAGGGTATAGGACACGTTGAGAAAATTCATTTCTATAATGTGTAACCTGCCCCAAGAGACGGTAAAATGATGTGGCAAGCTGATGAGCACACCAGTTTTGCCTTGAAAACCAGACACCGTAGTAGAGAAAACGCCTAAGCTTTTAAATAGAAAAAAAACATCGAACTGCGTTGTACATTTTAAAAAGTGTGCCCAGGAAATTTTCAGCTTTCTCTTTTTCCCGACAAGTCATATCAAGATGAACGGATGATGTGATGTGGGAGTGGATGAAAGACAGGCACAAGTGCCATGCTTTGTAGCAAACCTAGGCTATAGACAGGTAGGAGATAAACAGTAGCTGTAAGCAAACCATGAACAAAAAAATATTTTCAGTGGAACAAGCAGGTATGTACACTATGGCCATGAATAATATGGATTTTTACTGACTCATTTACTTTTTCATGAAAATGTCGCTACCACGTCTCGCTCGGTTTATGCGTCTCTGCTTTTTGCATAAGCGCAAAAAAGGATGAACAATGAACAAGAACGACATTTTCATCATAATCGTGAACATTTTTGTTCTTGTTTTGTCTGAGCCTTTATCTTTCGAGTTTTCACAGTGGTGGTGGGAGTACAAACGACACTTGAAATTTGTTATGTAAATGTATGCATGTCTCTGCAATCAACTGCTCTCTATTCTCGTATGTTTGTGCATCTCAATTTTAAATTTATAGCTTGCACCTTTTTTCTCTCTTTCAGCATTTTCTTATGCTACGTCTCTAAATACAGCATTTTTATATGATGTTGAAAAAAACTGTCATTCTGGAAAGTTCTTTCAGCTGGAAATCTGGAATGTTGAATGAACAACGAATGTACAATGCTTGCTAGTTAGTTTTGTAAAAGAATGCAAATGCACAACAGGAAGCAATCATACGCATCGCCCATTACTAGAACAAAAAAGGCAAACAAGACGATTCAGGATACCTAAAATGTGCTCGATGGTGATTGAGGTACTAAACATTGAAAGCTTGCTTTTTTTGTAAAAAAAAAAATGTAAACAGGTACTCATCATGTATGCATGAAAAATTACTTTCACCAATATTTTCTTTCTTAGAAGTTAAAAGGTGAAAGCCAAAAAATTAGATTCGCTCTAAAACAAACGGTAAACGTTGGTTGACATCCAGCTTGCATAGTGCTAACTGTAAATTTAAGGGTGAAAATTTTCCAGGTGAGTAATGATTGGTTCGGAAAATTATTTTCAGAAATCGGATCAATTATAAAGGGAAATTTCAAATTGAGGCTTCATAACGGTTAAAAATTTGGCAATAAATTTATTGATTTGCTGCCTTCATAATGAAGAGAAATATTTAAAAAGGCAAAGTGAAGTGAGTGACATGACAAATGACAATCTATATTATTGTTTTGTTTAACTGGAAATTCGATATTTTCAATATTCTTGCTGCTGTCACATGTCAATTACCATTGTGCACGAAACCCGATGTAATTTGAGAGCTGTTTACGCAAATGAAGAAAGAAAAGTTGTCAAATCACGATGAAAGCCATCATGAGAAAGCAAACTAGGTGAAAATACATACTGGAAAGCACAATAGTAGCTCGAATTTCTATCACAAATGATGTGAAAAGCGTTTGATATGCTGCTTACCCGAGTGACAATAAATGTAGAAGGAGAAGGTTACAAAATCAAGTGGTGCGTAATAATAAGACTCTTCTTCCTCGTGGCTAATATGCAAATCGCTTTGTTTCTAGGATTCAATAATTGAAGGTCTCACTATATTGAATTGTGAATTCGAGCAAATGTAAATATACCAATCTTCGTATTTGTGTTCAGATACTCGAGACAGGATATTGCAAAAAGTATTAAAAACAATGTGCAGATAATTGCATATTGATTTCGCAAGTTTGCCTTGTAACATGATCAGGATTATTCAGGATCATATTTCCCATTTTGATGATACTGTAGTAAAAATCATACACGTGCAATTAACTGTCTCTCTCCTCAATATGTTCGTATTCATGTCAATCAACTGTTTTGAAACCGTTTCAAATTCCAACCTATCAGGCAATTTGCATGTCAGTATAATCATCTTAACAGCATATTGTGCAATATTATTTATATACATATGTATGTCTTTCATTTTTATGATAACAATTGTTATCTTTAATGAATTTCTATTGAATGCTTCTTCTTGTCTGTTTTACATGTTTATATTATAGTCGGATTTTCAAAAATTAAATATTCTCCACGTAATTCCACTTGTTTATAATGCCAGCTTAAAAAGAAATCTGTCATCATCGTAAAAATTGGTGCCACATCGCTTTTACAACACTGTCCTAAAATGTTAAGGATTTTTTTCGCCATATAATTTTCCACGTGTCATTTTTATGGCAGCGGATAATACGATAAGAGAAAAGCCCTGTGTTGGTTTTATGCTGTTGTTCAAGCATCAGCATCATCTTATTACTAGCGTGTTTCTGTATCATCAAATCACATCATCCTATAGCTTGGTAAGATCCTGTTGACACCTAGTTGCCACTCAAGCCTTTCAAAGAGACGAGCATCTCTTCAGATCCTTCACTTTCCCAAAACTTTCGTGTACAGCCCATTATCCTATTTTCACTTTCCTAAATGCCATTCCAAGTCATCACACTGTTTCTGTTTCAACATCAACCTAGATAATGTGTGTCACATGAAATGATATCATCTTGATTCGATACATTATCGTCTTATCAGCTTGTAACCATAAAAAGATTTCCATGCTGGGATTACCCATTTTAGATGGTATAGTAAATTTGCTGCTGCTCTTCTTTTTCCTCCTTTTCTCCAGCTTCATTTCATTTAGTGATTCGTTTAATCTTCATCATGCGTTTGTTCATAGGGCTTCTTTCGAAGATGATGATGAATGAGTTGGCTTAGATAATATGTTGTGTTTCCTAAATTGAACACTCTAGCAGTAAATCCCCCACTAATATTTTTATGATAGCTTTGAAGGAGTGAGTGAGAAAGCCAAGTCAGGTTTTCACTCTACTCACGTAATAAATCAGTGGAATGGGGAACAGGAAGCAATAACTAATTGCACATGGGAAATAAACAAAAGGAAATAATGATGTACTCAATGAAGACCTCCTAATTTTGAAAGACTAAACGAAGAAAAACAATAAAAGGAAATAAAAGCACAAATATATATCCTGCTTGTTTGAAGCTTTTCTAGCGTCATCATAATAACGAGCTTCATACATGATGATGATTTTAACCATTCTGTGTAACCAACTAAATAAAAATTCCTGTTTCGATTGCTTCTATTATTTGTTATTTTGATCTATTTTGCTGGTCAAGTGTTTTTCTGTGGAAGCGTATATCGAGATCATAATTCTAAGAGATAAGTCTTCTCATTATCATCATGGTCAGCAGTCAATACAGCCTCGATCCCGGAAAAATACCAATGAAGAAAAATATTATTTCTATTCACCTTAAAATTCCAGTTTCGTTCTGGAATTTATTTTGCTTCTGTCTATGTTCTATGTCTATCTTATCGAACAAAAAATTCTCGGTTCGAGATTCTGCTCGGCTGAAAAAACATTAGAATTTATTTTATTCGTTTCAAGTGCACTTATAACTTATGAATTCTTCTCTATTTTTTCTGTTCATCTTTTCCAGTTTAATGGTAAGCATTCATATTTTTTCATCATGTTAGATTTTCCCAGTAAAGTATAAAACTATTATTTCAGGTGGAAATAAAACAACTTTTTTATCCCAGTTTGTTCCCTTTTTCTATTCGATCTCATCCTTTCTCTCCCACTCATCCCATTTTCAAAAGAGAAAGTTACCCTTTTTTCAAGAATTTTTTTGGTGGTGTACCTACAAAGTTGTCTTGTCACTGTCCGTTTCACTCCGTCTATTTTGGCACCCTGAAAAAAATGTTAAATCTTGGTTTTTTACTTCATCGATTTTTCTTTCTCTGACACAACTACTGCCACCCACACCACACCCACCCACTTCTACCTTATAGCTTTATTATATTTTCTTCAACTCAAAAAAATGTATTTATCTCCATAAAAACTTTCTCTTTTCCTATCTTTCTGATTTGTTCAAACATCTCTCTTTATTTGACCTCGACGGCATATTCCAAGGGACCCAGTTGGTGGTGAGCTCGTTTCTAATGAATTAATACGCTAGTCCTTCTTTGGTGCTGTAAGATTTATCTGCTTCTGTCTGCAAGAAGCACGTAAAACCCACAGAGAAGCACTGAAATATAATATGTTATTGCTCACTCGAGCTTACAGAGTTTCAAAGAGACGATTGCAGTATTTTTTTACCTACTCTATCATTTGACATATCACACATATGTTAACCCCAACCGCTACCACCACAAGAATCAATGCAGGGGGCCATAAGTTTTTGAAACCAGAATAAACCTTTTAGAAAGACGTTTTATCGTGTTTTCTTTGCTATGATTTAAAATAAGCAAGAGAGTAGAAGAAGAAGAAAGAGAAGTAGTGGAAGAAGTAGATGGTGAATTTTACAAACATGGTTTCTTCGAGTTGGTTTCCGTCTTGTTCTCGATACGGGATACCAGCCAAAAACTGTAGTAAAAAACCTACTGCTTTGGTATGGTTGTATGTTTAGTTGGAGAAGTGATCTTTTTGGTGGAAATACATCATTGCCAGGAAAAGAAGAAGATGAGTAGAGAAGAGACGAAGGGGCAGATGAAAACTTACTTGTCATCTTTTTGCTTCTGCTTCTCTGCTCGTTCGTCTTATCTGTTTTTTATGCTTGTCCACATATCTTCTCCTTCCACCTTTTTTACAAATCCACTTACAATTTTTGCTGGCTTATAAAATATGCTTTAATACTTTGTACTTGTTTGTGGCAGAGATATGGGAGGAGGAAAACCGCACAAATGCATGTGCATACATCGTGCCGAGAGAAAAGCGGAATTGTGCAGAAACTCGCTAGGATAAAGAATGATCTTATTTCATTTAAGAATCGCTTGTGTAAATGTAGGTTTTTGGTACACAAAAAATTACTAGGTTTTTTCTCCTGTCTTTCCTTCGTCCGGCCTTTTCTCTTGTAGTATTTCTGCTCGACTTTTCGTCACCACCCCTTTCACTTCCATTGTCGTCTCAGACATTTCCCCCTGTTCACTTTCAATTTATTTCTTTTCGATACTTCTTGTTTCTTTATATTCTTCAGGTCAAACATTGTCTCGGCTATCGTCATCATACTTTTCAAAATTTGTTGGCAATATAAGTAGCCGAATTAACGGCACTTTCACTAACTTGGACATTTCGTCCGTTTTCCTTTCCTATCTCTTGTGAGTTCTCTCTCTTTGTTTCTCTCAAGTCAGCAAGCATGTTTCTCCTTTTATAGGACCGGAACTTGATAAAAACGTGGAGATTGCAAATGTACATAATCGCATTCATGAATGGAGGTGAGGAAACGGACAAGCACAAAGATTTGGAGGATGAAATGCAAAAAAGTTGTTCTCCTCGTGCAAAAGAGGTACAAGTTAGTACCCAGTACGCAAAAAGTATTCAAATGTTGAAGAGAATTCGTCGTTAAGAATTATTTGGCGTTTTGTTTGGTTACGAAACCTTGTACTTTATACGAAACCAAATGAGAAAGTGTAGTGAAATTACCTATTGTGAAAAGAGGCCGGGGAGGTAAAGTCAAGGAAATTAAAGTTTTTGACAGCACCAACTAACCAGCAAAGGCTTCTCTACACATTTTATTACCTTAAATATGTACATGATATTACAGCATAGGGAAAGAAGCTACATGACAGTTAAAGCTCTTATATGGAAAATTGTAAAAGTGAGAAAGAGAAAACTTTTGCGATTCGCTAAATCATCGTGATGATCACAGAAAAGCATATTATACATAGGTATGAGCACATATTTACGTTCCAAAATAATTCCAAAAAGTTTTTGTGAGCATAGGACTCGGTGGTCCTACAAACTACAGATTTACTAGCAGAACTGGAATAGATATCGTGAATTGGCGAAAACATCGTCTTTTCTTTTTCTCGTTCCCCCGTGTTGCTTCTCTGCTTTCACTAAACACATTGCTGAGAAGAAGGAGGACACATGGGCACAAGAAAACTTAAGTTTTTTCCAAGAAGAGGGAGAACTTAGGAATAAGAAAGGTTCTTTCGGTTTCTCGCTTTCTCTTTATTTTTAGCTGTTTTACACAGTCCATTTTGCATCATTCATGTAAAATATACATTAAATAGCCATAAAATTAGATAAGAAAAGGGAGTATAAGGGGAGAGACACACCATCAAGTTAAAGGTCTCCATTCTCCATTTGTAAGAAGCCAAAGGGAAAAGAAATGAAGTGAGCTTGATGAGCACTTAGAAAGACACTTTGTTAAAGGTAGAATCAGAAAACGGGTCAAAAAGCAGAAGAGTCATGAAACCAGCAAAAAGTTGATACTCTCGTGCTTTCCATTACTTTCACCATCCTTTTTCCATCTTCTGTCGTGGTAGACACTTTAAGTGGCAAAGATTAAAATCTTCTTCTGTCTGCTTGTTGCTGCTACATTTATTTCCTACTATCAACTTCATGAAATCTCTAAATAGTCTGCATCTCCTTCAAACAGACGAAAAAACGGATCAAGATAAAAATGAAAGATTTTCTCCCTATCTTATTTTCTTCATTCCTTTTACGTTTTCAAAACCCCGCTGAAGAAACTCTCTTTCCATTTATACTACTTATTAAACAACATAATGTACCCAATAATGTCTTCATTTTTTATTATTGTTGAAAGGTTAAATTGAATGTAACGTGATTTGCCTGTTTAAAAGAGGCATACTTATAACCACATATATTTCATCTCATTGCTTTCTCTTTTGGGAGAAAGGAGTAAGCAAATAAAACGAAAAAACACATCTATTTTGTGTTCAATTTCATCTAAAAAAATGTTGGTGAACGGAAACAACACTGCTCTGTGGGGATCGTGAGCAATAATATGTTGCCAGCTTGCCACCAAAAGTTTGTTAACGAAATAAAAAAGCAACTCGTCCTCAGAATAAATATAAATCTCTGGAGAGCAACCACACTGAATTGCTGTGTGCGTAATACTGCCACTATTATCATCACCATCATCAGTAGTACCATCATGACTACTCATATATTTCCTCTGAGCCATTCTGTTTTTCTTGAAGCGCAAAATAAAACTTTTTTATTTCTTCTTTTTCCTTAAGGGAATTCAAAGGAGAAAGTTTTTTTTTGACTTGGAGAAAAACGCACATTGTGTTGTGGAGCCTAACATACTACCGGAGTAGAGTTAAAGCGTTTATTACAGAACGAGTAGAAATTGATGGAACTTTGAGCGGGGCACTGTATATTCTCCAGGTGGGCCTTTAGCAGTGTCAGAGGACAGACGATGATAAAAGACTTTTTCTGAATGTGTAAAAGTGTACATGGCCATCTTCATATAATCATAATATGTGTTTTTAACCCTTTCTCTATTTCCCCTTTGGCCTATTCCAATACCAACAGCTTTTCCGGCAGTTTTCTACGATTCCGTAAATCTCACATTAATAGTAGGGGTCTACAAATTGAAGGTCATATACAAGGTCTTGTAAAGCCACAAGGAAGAATGCCACCTTTGGCGATGAAATGTGGCGTCTTCTTCCTGCCACTAGATATCCACATGTTTCCACTTCATACAAAGTGTCATTCCATATCGCCAGAGTATTGTCCTCTACTTTTTTGATACTTGACTTGCTGCCATAACTTGTTGAATTTGATATGACACCAGGGCATACAAAAACCTAACAAGCTTTGATGCTATCACCGAAAAAAAATGTTAGCACAAGTAATCCAAAAATAAACAGTAATTCTGAGAGAAAAAGGCTCCAGCAGCTTTCTCATTTGGGTTTCCTCCTTCAACTTTTGTCTTGTTTCTTTCACAGCTTATTTCTACACAAAGAATGAGCAACCACAACAAGAAGGCATAAAAGACAGCATGTTTTATGGCCTTCCAATACTCTCTTTTATTGTGTATTAAGGAAGCGGAAAATTTCCAGAAAAAATTACTTTAGACTATATCTGCCTATCTCTTGTCTAAGATTCTGTCATTTCGTATACTGACTTGCTGACAAGAAGGGGTCTAATATTTCCTTTGATTTTACATCTCTCTCCTTCTAAACGCCATCTTTCTCGGCTTCCGTATTACGACGCTAACTTGAAGGAAAACAAGAGCATTCCAAAGTCAAGCGAGGCACATGCAAAGACAATGAGAATGAATGAAAGAAATATAAAGTGAGAGTGATTGTGTGTCCCCGCGTATTTTCTTTCCATTTTCCACTCCTCCAAATAATTCCACTACACTGCCCTGACTT
>JAQIXW010004985.1:0-10913 GCA_034700685.1 Willowsia buskii | reverse complement strand
AGAGTTGGCTTTTTCCAGTTTTCGCAATGCCCCAAATTTGGTCTACTTGAGAGAAAAATACATTTTTTTCTAAAGTATATACCTAATACCTACTCTCTAGTTACCAAAGTAGATGCAAAGACGTGTAGCAAGTAGCCCCATATCACATTTTCCTTCTTTTCTTGGTAATTAGGGAACCTGTAATTAGCTCTGAATAATTTGAAACCTAACTAGGACAATAACCCAAGCACCTTGAAAACTACTTGTTTTCGTCACATCCTCTAATATGTAATGCATTTGAATGTAGAAATTCAGAAATGACGAATCCATTCATACATTTCAGTAGTTCCAGCTGGAAACTGACTTTTAATCCATTTCACGATAACCTCTTCTCATCCCGATTGACACTCCAGTAGTCCAGGTTATCTCACTGCACAATATGCATTTCTCAGCTGTTTTTCCAGCAATTAAAATGATTACAGAGTTCACCCAACAAATTTACAGCAATGATCTTTTTTTCTTTCTTCTGATGATAGGAAACAAAACTTGGATGCAATCTTTAGTACAATATACTTTTTAAAATTTATTATTTCTCATTTTTTCTCATCTTCATGATTTTGTGTCTAAAAATTATTATTGTATATATCAATATCATTCAACATCATTGTGATAATTATATAGTTAGGTATATATTTTTACATAAATTAGTATATACATTGGATAACATTATTACTAATTAACTTCATATAACCATTAATAGTAAGAAGATATCCTAAATGTTTCATTTAAGTACATTATCAATTGTCAAAATTATACATTTTTTTTACATCAGACGCATATTAATTTTTTTCCGTGTTGACCAATCAAAAAAAGTTACGTCATCTTCCTGTAAATTCAATGCTCTAAAATAGTCCTATAAACTATCTAAAAATTATCTAGATAATCCATGTCCATCATTCTTTTTCCCATCTATTTTAAACCTAACTGATGATGAAGCATACGCATTTTTACACAGCAAGTTTTTTTTTAACCACTAATTTTTTTTTAAATAGACATCTCACTTTGTTCTCGAACCTACTTCAAATTCCTTACTTCATTCTAAACTCCCAAATTACAAAGATATAATCTTATTTACAAATTATCTGAGGCTTGGGAAAAAAACGAATCTTTTGTTGAAATATTATTTATTTAGGTTTTCCGGTGTTTAAAATTGTGTTGTCATCATCTTGCACACATTTAATTTTTTTTCGATACATTTAGTCCAAACACACACATGATTTCTTACGAATACACACGCACTAAGATTTACAATCTATAATCTATATAATTAGTAATAATTACTAGAACAATATTGAACAATAAATTACAATATTTTTAGAAAAATCCTTAGATTTTCTCTTGTTTCTTTGTAAATAACTGACTAGTCACAGAAAAATTAAGACTTTTTTTTTGGAGACAACTTTGTTGTGTGGTGTCTGAGATTTGAGAAATGGCGAGAAAAGGCTACTGCTTCAGTTATTAAATTTGCTGGTTTGGTTGTTGGCACACTTTTATTTTTAACGGTCGTCAAGTCAGGGCTAAGGCTAAACTAATAGTTTAAATGTTTTATTGCTCAACTAGAGATGCAGTTTTTAGCAAGTGCATGTGCACAGGGCTATATATAATTTACAGTATGTTCATTGTGCTACAGTAAAGCATGGAGTAGCACATGACGATTTTCTAAAAATCTGCGCGTGTATCTTTTCATTAAAGCTGAGTTAATACTCATAAGTCATAATAATATAAATTAGCACTGAGAAAAATATAAACCTAAAATATTGACTTGAATTTTTTGACTTTGGTTTTTTTTCAAACTAAAAACTAGACTGACATTTTTTTGTCTTTCCATTCACACCATTCATACTGATAATGACACTAAAAAAAGGCAGTATAGAAGTCTAAGAAACAAACTTCTAATCTCTTGTGTGCCAGTCTCTAATAATTTATTTTTGAAATCCTAAACATTGCTCGTGTGTAAGAGATTAAACATTTTCAGTATTTTTTTTTCTTTCTTTGGTTGACTGTGTTACTGTGACTAAAAAAAACTGGTTATTTTGTAAAGAAGCAATTTGTTTTTTTTCTATGGAACAAGTAAACTTATATGTACAGACTAATAATATCCCTAATTTTCTTTTAGTATTTTAAGCACAAGTACCATTGTTACATAAATATATCATTGCATAGTTTGATAGTGATTGTTGTAAAAAAATCATATAATTCTAAAAATAGATACTGTTGTAGTGTTACAAAATACCATGTCCGTAATATACACATAGAGATAATAACTACATATTATACTTTTATCCGTGAATTCCATTCTTTGAGAGAAAGCTTAAGCAAAAAAAAAATTCTTTCAGAGTTTTTGCAAGATACTGGAGCATAAATACTTTCGCGTTATAAAATAATAAAAATGAAAGCGATAATGATTTCTTATGAATATACATAACAATAAATTATAGATAATTAATATATTTATAGCACTCGCAACTTTTTTTCTTCTTCTTCTTCCATTGTGACTGTGAGAGTGGCAACTGATAATACTATTTGCACAAGAGACTTATTTTTTTTGGTTGGCAACCGAACAAACTTTTTTAGAGAGAACCAAACCAAAATAATTGCAATGATTGCACATAACAATTTTATAATGAAATTCATATGAAAGACGGTACAACGATCATATATATATATATTTCCAATTATGTCGACATATTTTTTTTTGGCATTTGTTAAACTTTTGCTAAAACTCACTAAATAATTTTTTTATAACGTTCCTTATCGTTTTCGAACCGGTTAGTAGTGTGAAATCTAAGTACTTTTTTTTGCACCGTGTCAATCTAGAGAGAGGTGAAGAGAAGGGATGGTGGTGGTGTGGTGGTGAGTGGTGATGTTGGAGTCCTCCAAGTTTCAAAAAATGAATGACACACACTGTTTACTCCTTTATGTACACTTAAACTTACAAATCGTCCGAAAAATACTAACAGCAAGAAAGATTGCTCGTTTTTTTTTGTCTAAAAATTACTCAATTTTTTTTACAGATATATATATAAAAAATTGAATTAACGATAAAAAACGAGGGTAATAGGTGGTAAAACAGAGAAGTTGGATATCTTATGGTAAGATTATTTTAAAAACTAGTGTTCACGTGAGGGGTGGAGCTCCAGGTTCCTGTTTGATTTCTGCGGGTCCAATCAGCTCACCAGGCCGTCGATCTTGGTATATAATCTGTGAGAATTAAAAATTAATCTGCAGGGCCTAATTATATAATTAATTAAAAAATTTGCTTGTAATTTCATGTTTTTTGATAATAATAATATATATTTTTGTTTATAGTAAGGTCTGTATTTTACCTTGGCTGTAGTTGCCTGAGCAGCTTGTAATTGCTTAAATGTTTCAGGGTCGAGCACCTCGATGGAATATGTTTGAATTCGATTGGAATCAAAAATGCGAAGAATTTGCGGTGATTCAATGATATTCCGGGCGATGCCTCCGACTGTGATTTGATGTTGTTGTTGTTGCTGTTGTTGTTGCTGCTGTTGCTGCTGTTGTTGTTGAGTTTGCAGATTTTGTAGATTTTGCAATTCCTGTTGCTCTTGAAGCTGAGATCGGAGAGATTCTGTTTCCTGTTGGGTGCGCTCCTTCAATTCCTGCAGCATCGTTTTCATCATGCCTGCAGCCGTCACCAGCTTCTCTACCATCTGCATTGGGAAAAACAAAAAGAGAAACAAATTGGTGATTAGCAATTTGCAAGTTTTTTGCAAGATTTTCTTGTAAGCACACTACAGGTCTGGAACTCTACGCACAAAGCACACCTTTCCAAAATCTGAACTGCAATTGAGATTTGAGATGGGAGATGATGGAGAAGAAGTAGTAATAGGGTTGATTACCTCCTCCAGGTTCTTCCACAAATCATCCGTGGTAACGGCCTGATTCATTTTGAGGAATGCCAGGGGATTGAGAGAGTTCACACCGGCGAGGGGAGTGCCTGGAGTGCCCACCTCAGAGGAGCCGTCATCCGTCGTCGAGTCTTTTGATGTAAGTCGTTCTAATTTGGCCTTGTTGTGGTCATTTGACTGTTGATTCTTCCTCTTTCTCTGGTAAGGGGTGAAAGGTCTGATGGGTCCCGTCTGCACACAAAAAAACACCACAAAATTTAGAAAATATAACACACAGACAATTAATTAGTTAACAAAATGACAATTGCTAATTACCGCTGCCGCATCATCCACACAATTAGAACAGATACAGCTGGAGGCATGTGGAACAAGGAACCCTTTGTCGATGAGCGTTTGAAGGGTCCTTCCACCGAAACGAATGCTCCTCTTCCAGTCCTTGCTATTTCCCCGGCCACAAAGTGCCTCAAATTCGGTGGGGGTGAACCAGTCATTCCCAGCCTTGATGCACTTTCCTTTATTGCCGGAGCCAAACTTTGCCTTGTGCAGCTCGGCATTCGTGTCTTTGCAACGCACTGGAAGCACTGGAGCAGAGACAGCCTCCTCCCAGGTAAGCTGCGAGATGGATTGCGGCCCACCCACCTTGTTGGACACTGGCGGCGGCGGTTGTGACTGTTGCTGGACCTGAACCTCTTGAACGTGTTGTACATGCTCCTGTTGCAGCTGCTGATTCTGGAGTTGCTGTTGGGACTGGAGTTGGTGCTGTTGTTGCAGTTGATGTTGATGATGCGCTGCTAGCGTTTCCGGCTGAGCGAGGGATACTGAAATGGCTGTGGCGGTAGTTCCACTCTGTAAGAAAAATGTTCCATATCAATAAATAGTTATTTAACTTAAATGTTCTTCTATACGAAATTAGTTTTAATTAACTCTAATTCTTCTACTTACACCGTCCGCATCTCCAATGACCGTGTAGGGAACAACAGGAATGGTAATGATGCTCGCCGTCGTCACATTAGCGCCATGCTGGCTGTGGTGATGGTGAGCAAGTTGTGCGAGAGGATCATCCGCCGACACAACCGTCCCATCCTCGACATCCACCTTAATCTGGATTTCCGCCTGTGTGTCGCCAGTACAGCTGAGGTTGGGATCTTGTAGCACGGGAACATTCACATTAACCGGGAGTGAGACAACAGGCTGAACCGGGATCGACACAGGGACGGTTCCATCGACTAGCGTGTGAGCAGTGGCCGAGTCCACTTCCGAGGCTCCTTGGTGATCCACGACACTGACCAGAGTTGCGTTCCCCGTCGAGGTCACGACCGCTCCTGAACCATTACAGTTATGTCCTTGTCCCCCAGTGGAAGCTCCAGTTAAGCAGTGATGATGGGTTTGGAGACAGTGGCCATGGTGGGGATGATGGGAGAGGTGGACTTCCTCCTGGTGATGAACAATCGTAGGTGCCTGATGAAGATTCGTCCCGTCAACTTGCACTGTCCCGTTCGCGGTCGTGTGCACTGTCCCATTTGTCCCAGAGGTGGTCACACAAATGACATTGTCAATCTGCTGCACTGACACATGTTCCTCATGCTGCTCATGTGTCTCATCGGGGATTTCCGTGTCTTCACCTTGATCAGTGATTCCGCGACCTTCGTTCTGTTCCGACATGGCTCGGTGACCGTCGCTCCGTGTCAGAAAAATCCTCAATTTTCCTGCCCCCACTGTCAAAACTGTCTTTTCAAAATAAACAACAATCAACACGCGAACAACTCGAACAACCCAGCGAACAAGAGCCGCGACACCGCTGCTGCTCCAGGGCCTTCAGTCACATGCATACCCACACATTTTACTTTTTTCACCCCCTTCACTCTTCTTCTCCTCCTCTCAACCCTCTCATCAAAATAAAAATCTCAGTCAAGTGGTCACTACTGTTAACATGTGGTCCTCTTATTATTGTCACTACTCATCATCAACAGCGTGCGTTTTCAACGGTTATTATCCCTGCTTATTTTTTTCCCTCAAAATCTCATACTCTCACACACACACACAGACAACCATCAACGATAGAGGGACAACGACGACGACAAATGACGACGACCACGACGGGACGGTGATGATGATGAAAATCTAGCAGTGTTGTTAAAAATCGGCGGTTTGCGATTTTCGATGGATGGATATTTGTCTCACTCGACGAAAAAGTGCTTTGCTTTTCTTTACTTTATTATTATTTTTTCCCCCTTTCTCTCACACACTCTCTCGCTCAACTTGTCTATTTACTTGAAAGAGAGAGTAAGAGAGAAAATTTTCCCTTTTCGTCGTCGTCTCGCGGAGGGTTGTCCAACAATTCGTGGCCCAGTTGTCGTCGTTCGGAACACCACTTTAGTAATTCAGTAATAGTCTTCAGAGTTTGCCGAGCACTTTTTCCCCCTTTCACTCTCGCTCGCTCTCTCTCTCTCTCTCTCTCTCTCTCTCTCTCTCTCTTCCAATCTATCTGTATATGTGTGGCGGCGACGGTGGTGGACTTTCTCGGTGGTGGCCTGGCCTGATCTAAGCTTGGTGGCAGCGTTGGTGGTGAGAAAAAAAAATACGGTGGCTAACTTAAAGAATATATGGATATATCATATAGTCTGCTTATCAATAAAAAAAGCGGTGGAGACACAAAGTTATTTTTTTTTCTTTCTTCAAACCTTTTATTTCACCTCCTCATCAAGAGAAAAAAAATACTCGGTGTGGTTTCCTTTTCTTTGGTTTTTTTTTCTCTAGATATATTTATATTTATAGAAATACATTCTCCACTCTACTTATAGCCGCATCATCTATTGCGCCTTCTCACTTTCTTATTTTCTCCTCTGAACAGCTCATACAAAAACCTCGAGTTGTACAGTTAACAATGGAGTAATTCTTCATGAAAGCTTTGTTTTCTTTCTCTATAGTGAAAATCTATAATAGATTATATCACCCTGTTTCGTTTCACCAGTTAGGGGTTTTATATGTGCTCATATGTGTATCCCCATCTCCCCTTTTTTCCTCCTCTTCACTCGCGTACAAGCATATACCCAAAAAATAATAATAAGTTTTTAGACTTCTCTTTTTTCATACACAACTTATATCGCCATTTACATATGAAGAGGAAATGGAGACAGCCCCAAGCAGCGAGAGAGAGAGAGAGAACCGAGAAAAAAAAACTGAAACTCAACCAGGAAAGCAACAAAGTGCACAGAAAACTCTACACAGACAACTTACCCGAAGAACGAAGAGAACACACAGGGAAATGCTTTCTATATCAGCTTGTCTTTGTCCAAAGTTTAGTTCCTCGGAGTAAGTACAGAACACAGTGAACAGAGAACACAGTAGAGATATGCTCAGTATATTTAATATGGAGTCACTATGAAAAAAAACGGAGGAAATCTGTATATATATTTGTATAACTTTTTTTTTTTATAGATGTTTACTCTCCCCTGAGAGGAATAGACCGGAGACTCGTGAAAATATATCTTTTAATGTTATGAATGTATCTAGTGTTGTGATGGTGATCGCTCCTCTCCGCTCCTCCGTTTTTCGTGTCCTGGGCTCGCTCGACAACAACAACCGACTGTCGGGAGTTTCGGGAGAAGCGACGAATCTAGTCGACCGAGAGCACCGAAACGGGAAAAAGTAAGGGGAATTGTGAACATGTCTTTCAGCCCTGCAGTTTGAGAAGAGAGAGGGTTCCACAAAAAAAACGGGGAAAATAATGTGGAGGTGTATTGTATTCAATGCTGGGGTTATTATGTGTTATTTTGGAATTGTTGGGGTTTCAATGTTGGAATATTAGGATGAGATAAAAGTGGACAGCTTTCTATGATGGAAACATAACCAGACCATGTTGGTTTTCCTTCGTATTCGTCTTACTGTGTGGATCTCTCTGTTCTTTTTTCCTGAGGAGTTTACATTTTCTTCGTATCTTTTTCCCCGTCTTTTGCATTAAAAGTATAAGTGGTGGTTATCCTGCTTTTGCTTGGATTGCTGGAAAAGTTAGAGTAATGGAGTGCATGTGTTTTTATTCCCCTGTCTTCTTCGCTGAAGGAAGAATGGTTGATAAGCGGTAATAAGAAAAAGATGCTTGGGCTTGGAACATTATCGAATTGGTATTCTGTCCTGTGTCTGTAAACTCTGAAGAAATGAATACAATTTTATTGCAAGCTTCTTCCCGTAATTTCTGTCATGGTAAATATCACAAGGGTAATAATATTGTAGTATGGGTTTCGCTTTAGAGTAATTATCATTATTGGGAAGATATTGTGTTAACGTGGAAAGAGGATGAATCATGAGAGCAGTGTTTAAAGTTGGTGGACAATGAGTAGAAAGGAGAAGCGTTACAAGTAGAAGAAGAAGATGAGAAGAAGAAAAATAAGTGATGGAATAGCTAATAATAAAACATGAGTGGGAATAGCTTATTCCTTGGAAGAAATTCAGAGTAGGAAGAAATGTACATATATTAATTCTACTATGTCGACTAAAGGAAAATATTTTTTTTTAGACATTACATCAATTAGAAAATATCTCCATTTAGACAATAACTTAATGTTAATGGTCCAGCACGAATAATGCTAAAAAATTTGGATTTCTATAAAAATCTACAAAAAAATTCTAAAGTCAAAAGTCAGGTCAAATTTTGTAAGCTTTCTGAGTAAACCCACAACATGGATTTCTACTCCTTTCCTTGAAACTCTTTGATCCAAAAAAAAGTACATAAATTCCTCCATCTTTCATGTCCTCTCTTTGTATTCTCCATCATATTTTATTATAATGGAGGAATCCAATCCAATCCACACATGCGGAGAGCCCATGTCAAAGAGCTTGAAGGAGAAACCTTTTTAGATTGAAGTTGTATCCACAGAAAAAATATGATACACACCCACCATTCTCCCACCGCAGCATATACACTCATACAAGCAATAAAATTCATTAAAGCGCATACAAACATATTGTCTGTGTTTGTGTAGCCTTTCTATCAACAGAGTTTAAGCTCTTCTCTCTTAGATTTTATTTTTTGAGGAAGCGTTTCCCCAACACCAAATCATAATGACGAGACGACCTTTCCGTGGTAAGCCGGACGCTAAATGGGAAGACTCATAATGGCAAAAAAAAAGATAACTTCCAACAAAAGCCGCTTTATCTCACATTTCCTACCTAGATTGAAGAAAAAGCAGAGATAAAAAGAGGAAAGGTGAACTCACTAAAGGTTTATTATTAGCATCTTCTCTCTCTCTCTAAAAAGCTATATACCGGATTTAATTAATTATTCATATTTTTTCACAAAAAATATATATATTTTCCCTGAGCACAAGTGCACAAAGTAATTGTATGCGTGTGTGGATTCATTTGTGCCACTGTTTCGGCCTCCTGAAGTAAAAAATATGGGAATATAGAAAATTCATAATTTCACATTATATACCTACCTATTCATTCAATATTGATGTAGTAATGCCGTCACCAGAAGGGAATATATTTATGCATTTGTAATATTTGTATATAATGTGTGTTGAGAGGACATGAAGTGGAGAGACACGGGAAAGAAACGGGAACACCCCGAAAAACCCGTCCAGTGTACTCAACTCTTATTTTTTATTCTCTCTCTCTCTCTCCACACAATATAGAAGAACAGCAGGAGAGAGAGAGAGAGAGAGAAGGAAAAAAATGAAAATGAAACCCTTCCACCGCAATTGCACAAGCTTTAAGCATAATATTAAAATGGAGTGTTAGCTACTCTTGTTGTTTTGCTGCTGCCATGTCGTCCCCACTCTGTAAACTAAAATGAGTATACATTCTCCACTTACTTCTCATTCAACTTGAGGAGGAAGTGAATAGTGAAAATGCTGTGTAAATAGAGAGACAGGCGGAATGGCACACGACACGATATGTAAAAAAATATATATATGATCATCATCATAATGAACGACATGCATGCATATACATTGTGGGAGCACATGCACTCGCATAATACAATGGAGAAGTTGTGTAGGGAGAAAAAATATATATTAATTTTTATGAGTACATACTTTTTTCTCCTTCTGCTTTTAACTTCCAGTTGTACATTTATGCTCATAATCTATTTTCGGTCTTTACACAACCAGTCCACGACTACGAACCGGAGAAGCAGTTGTAAAAAATTGTTGAAAAAAATAATATGAAATAGGAGCGGTCCGTATATACCGGATATTATAGTTTATTCAAGTCGTGTGTGTGATTCATCCATTCTCTCGTGTGTCTCTCTGCTTGTGATTATGATGATGGCTTTATGATGATGACGGAGATGATATTTTATGCACTCTATTATATTCTCAAGTTAGAAAAGAGAAACTGGTTTATTATTTGAAAATATGAATGTATGTACGCACATGTGTGCTACTTGGGTTTGGGATTTTGAACTGTTGTTTTGCCATTTTTCGGGTATTTTTTAGCATTGGCTGAGACAAGGGATCATAAAATGGGCTAGACAAAATTATTGGCAATTATTGGTTGGAAATATGACTCGAAATGATTAAGTCTTTCTAAATGATAAGCAGAGTTTCTCATGGTTTTTTAGCATTGTATTAAAAATCATTTAATTATCGAACGATTTGAAAATGAAGACTGGAGAAAATGCTGGAGTCAGTCTTGTCGATGTGGAGTGTAGATAAGGAGAAATGATAAATATGTAATAAATACATATGTCTACGCGTCTCCACAAGATAAAAAAATATGTTGAGTAAGTACTTTGGAAAGAGCCATCTAAAAAGTAGCAAGCAAGAAAAGGATTTACTTTGCAAATACTTACATCGTACTTCTGGAATAGCTGGAAAGTTTTATGGGAAAACACGGGAGATTGTTTTTCAGTCTTCTTGACTTTTTTTTTTCTCTCTCTAATCTCGTGTACAAGCACACATACTTAAAAAAACAAAAGTTGGATATCATAATCAGACGTGGGTTGAATTACATAGTTCAGTTGTTACTCAATATTGTGACGTCAGTAGCTACATTGAATGT
>JAQIXW010004984.1:0-10913 GCA_034700685.1 Willowsia buskii | reverse complement strand
TACTTTCAATGACAAATTTTTCCGATAGAGATTTTAAGCATCACATACAGTTGTAGTTCGCCTCAATATTGAAACATCCAAAGTTGATCTTTCAATTATTGCTGTGCTATCAGTTTATATATTAAGATGTCTGTCATTTATAGCTCCAAACGGCAGCAAGCGGTCTTATTGGAGTTTTTAAAACTTTTTATTCGAGCATAACAATAATAAGCTTTCATGCAATAATGTGTAAAAATTATTTGGATTTGTAGTGTTTACAGTTATATCAAACATGGATTTGCATGAATTCATGAGATTCGCAGTTGATATTTCATAGAGCTTAACACATGATATAAACACACAGCAAGTGATTGTGCACTTGAAGCAAAAGATATCATCATGCAGCAATCCAAAGTAGTGCATATTAATTACAATAATATTATATTGGGGCACAGAATACGACAAATTAAACGTAAGAAAACTTTAATGCTTTGGTACATGTATTCTGTATTCTGCATCGATTACTGTTCAGAGTGACCTTAAGACATCATAGGAGGCATCATAATGAAAGAAAGGATTCATGGTTTTGGTCCTGCCTTTGGTCTTGGTCAATAACTGTTATATACCTCTATATGTTGTTGGTGAGTCGGGGCAGTAGGAAGTCAGTGTAAATGACAAACCCGGTCCCTTATTGTTAGGACACGGTATTATTTTATTTTATTGGCAGAGGACGAAGACTAATGACTGGTGACAAAATATTAACAAGCAAACAATTGTTCATTGCTACTATTTGCTACACAGAAAATTCATTGATCAAAGTACCTCAAGAAAGCTTATGAAGAGTTTGGGTTTGGATTTTAAATTGCATTTAGCAAAAGCAGAAGCATGCACAAAAACTTTGACAATGCGACGGAATGACTGAAACTTTAGCAAACAGAAAAACCTACGGGACCATTTTTCTTATAGAAAATGGTTGAACGGGGCATTGAGAGACATGTTTTTTTTTTTTTAACAAAATATGTAGTTGGATCCCAATTTATAGAATTAGGAATGCATGTTGTTATAATTATAACACTGCATAATATTGTATTGCAGTGTAAGCATTAATGTTTCCCTTTCTATAAAGCATCATAATTATTGTCTTCATCCAAGTCAAAAACACATACTATGGATGAGAAAACATCGTTTAAATCGGTGTGGTTGTATGATTGTTGCATAATAAAAACTGTTATATTAGACTGAGTTACCTCAATATGACGCTCAGATTTCGTGGATTGCTTGAAAACTGACAATGAGACGACAGCGACCATCTCAGAGGTTTTAGTTGTCATTTTGAAATGTGTTAATGACAAATTGCAAATTGTATGTTTTTAGCATAATATGTCTTTGCCTTCGTCCAATTATTTGTGGCATGTTCACGTTGCAGAGATGTTAGTACAGGTGTTCAATTACAGGTGCATTGTTATGTGACGAACGCTTTACACCCTAAATATTGTTGCGGGAAAATTAGAGAAAAATACAAACACTTTTTACGCAATCCCTTGATGGGTTGTCGCATGGATCTTCCCATTTCATTCATCATCATTCAAGGATAATGCACATTATTCATTAATCATTAGAGTGCTCATTGTGATATAGCAATTTATTTTAAAACGTGTACACCACAAACAAAATGCTGTCGTTTTAATATTATGTTACTACTACACCGCAGAAATATCTCTAAGTTGAAGTTGTACATTATATATTATACAACTTTGTTGCTTAAAAAGAGTACATAATGCATAATAATACCTATGCGCATTTAAACAATTGCTCCCACCTAAATCTGACTTACTACTACTAGCAAATAAACGAACACACTGTTAGACAAATGCAATGCAATGCAACGCGCAGTGCAGCGAAGCAAACAAATAAAAATTTCTTAGCAGCCGCGCACATTTGTGTCGTAGTGATGGGGTATTTATGTCTTCTGCAAGACTGCAAGACTGTCTTACAAGATCATTTCTTAGAATGACATTTCAAACCAGCATTTTTACTCTCTTTTACATCCATTTACCATATATTTTTGTGTAGGTATGTGCTCAAGACTAAGACTTACAACTTACCTCCCTTTAATGACAAAGCATATCAATACTACTATACCCATTTAACAAATACACACACTCACACGAGTGTTGTATTTTAGAAACCGAAAGCTATTTCTACACTGTCTATGTGCAAGTATCTGGCATCTTGCTGGATACTCCTTTTAAAATGCTCTCCTCATCCCGATCAACTGTGAGGAATAATCAACGTGGAGTTGCATGCTACTCGCATTTACACATTTTAGTAGGTTTGTTTGTACATCATCGCTATCTATCTTCGCTCAAAAAGGCTGTTGGGGCTCGGGTCGGACATCAATCGTGAAACTTTCAAACCCTACATGGAAAAAGTATTTTCTTGAAGATCATCGTCCATGAACACTCTGTCCAAATCTCTGATGAGTCGCAGCCTCGGTCTTTTCCTCTTCAAAAAAGAACATTCTGCATATACAATATAAGGGGATGGGGATGAAGAAGAAAAATTGTGCGGATACATTATATTTACATTCTCTTAAAACGGCACGAATATCACATCTTCAGATTTGGAGTTAGCATACATATTATTATGCAGTATTCGAAATATTCGAATGTTTGAAATGTGTTTTTCGTTGGAGGCTTGAGCACCTAGTACAATGAAAGAAATCTTGGTCTTCGGTACCAAGACAGGCTTACATAAACTTATCACGTTATTTAAAACCCATACTATTATTGAGTAAGTCAACTAAAAGTCAAGTTGAAAATTGAAAATGCATTCTTTTCTTGCGTCCCTCTTATTATATAATCAGACAAGAAGAGACTCTTTCCTCTGTCGAGTGTCGAGGGCTGAGCAATATATGCATTAAAATTTGTGTGCACTGTGCATAATAAGGTATTTCGTGACTGTATTTCATACCTTTCATTCTTTACCTTTCAGAGAGGTTTTTCTCTTACATTTTCCAAACAGCGGGTGATATGCACTGCGAAGTCATACTGATCTTATATTTCTTACAAAAAAAAGTACACACATACTATATAGTAATATTGGAGCTATTGCATTTTTGTGCGAGTTAACAATTTGGATTTGTCTGATGATCTGAGTATATTTTAACAAAAAAACTAAACAACAATCACTCGCTTCGCTTTTTAAAAATCGCTTCTTGGTTCACTTCGTATTTAAAAAAAAGGTTTGTAAAGCTGTCTTGTAATGGTGCATTACACTCACCTTACAAGAAAAGTTTTGAAATCTTATGAAATGTTGCGTTTTTTACTCGCTTTGAAGCTTTAGCTCCTAGAAAATTGCTCGTGCGTTGCCTATTTGATTACGAGGAAATTAAACAGATAGCAAAATGAAGCGTTTAAATACCAACATTGCATTGAGTGATTGAGTGTACCCATATTCCTTTTTTTTCTCGCAATAAAACTTTACAGACTAAGCTGTTGTGGTACAAAAGTACACACCTTTTCTTTAGTGGTAATATGACGTTAGACTGTCTAAATTCATGCATTACACATTACATAACAATGCTAAAAGTTCATTCAGTCCCAACATTTTACAATTATCATCAGAAAAAAAAACATGAAAATGCATAGCATTGTTTTGCTTTTTGAAATTTTTTGAAGGCTTGGCTTACCCTCTTCTGTAAAACACGAATGGTGGATGATGGAGAGAGAAGTTTAGTAGCATTCTAAAGTGATGATGTGTGACAATCAAGTTTTCTCTTTTCCACTGATAGTTATATTAAACAACAACAGCAGTAGTCGTATTTTTGCATCCAAAAATCGCGCAAGTCACAATAAATATTTATCATCATTATAATCATGAAATCATGTCTACAGAATTATGGCACCTCCCAAACTCTTCTCTGCCTGCCTGAGTGACAGGCAATAACCAGCAGGAAGACCAACCAAGGACTTGATCTTTAGTGTAAGAGAAGCGTACGGGGTTAAATATGACTTCTGCTGAAGTCATAACATTTACGAGAAACACAATAAAACGAAAATTTCTTATCGTAAAAATCTGTTCAAGCAAGGTTCAGTACAAAAACAAGATAGATTTTAGTTTTACTAGCCGCATATTATATCTCTTTTTTCGTCTTCTTCAAAAAATCATCCTCTCGTTCTTTTCTCGCTGACCTGCATCATTGAGCTCTAACTAAACTCTTGCACTGAAATCTCCATATCCATCCATCCGTCCTGCAATCCTCATCCCCTTTTTTCAACTGATGAATCTCAGCGTGAAAGAATGTGGTTGAACTGACAGAGCATTGCGTATTAATAGCACTGTATAATAATAAGCGCTCATTGCGATGAAAAGGGTACCACCATACCACAAGCCGACTTATTTACACTTTGATCTTTTTCAATCTTTTTTTCTCCTCTGTCAAGAAACGGTTTTATGGTAGTGTTCTCATCTCATAATATTCCCATCATTTAGTCCGACAAACGCACAACATAAGAAAACGCACGTATCCACAATCCACACACATATATAGATCTTGTAAAGTAAGCAAAGTACTACTACCACGAACAAATCTTAACTTTAATATAGTTAGTAACGTTTTTACACATGCATACAAAGCATACGCCCAGCAGTTTACAAGGCCATTAAGCTTCACGTTGAATGAAAGAATGAAACGCATTATTATTACGAATTTGGATGTGCAGAGCTGTAAGCCGAGCTGAACACAGGAAAAAATCTCCTTTCGTACCTATTCTTGTCTTTATATGTAAGAATTTCACATTGAAGACTTATGCGTCAGGCTCGCGTAGCGTTTTTTTTGGGCTTGGTTTTAAAGTTTTTAAACATCTCCCATCTCCCCATATACGAGTTCTTTGCCTTATTTTGACAATAACAACAACAAGGACCGAGTTTGTTCTCCAGTAACAGCTCAACCGGAGAGAAGAGTAGGAGGACTCATTCACTCATTCTCACACAGCCAGACATACATAGAATATCTTGATGTGCTACTTATTCGAGAAAGACAACAAAATGCTTTAGAGGTTTTATGTATGCAACACGAATTGCGCTATGTCTTCATTCTTTTCGTCGTCATTTCATGTATTAGTTGACTTGACGAGCGACACGAGTAGGATTACTCACCACCACACAATACTGCCACCGCAATAAGTTATAATATAGTTTTTTTGTGTTTTGTTTAAAAGGTTCGTTCCAAAAGACTACATTTTTAACGCTGCATAAATTCTTGTTGTTAGAGAAGACCTGAAGAAGCAACAAGTACCAAATATCATTGTTACATTTGCAGAAAAGTCATAAGTCTTAAGTGCCACACGAAGCGAAGACTAAGAAGAGTTTTTCTTTTGTGCGTTCGTGTAGCTTTATGGTAGCAATACTGACTGACTCTGACTCTCTCGTGGCCGACTATAAAGTTTTAGTGTAATCGTTAAACATCATATTATCATCACTGTTTTTTCTTGAACTAAGCGTTAGTAATCGCTTACATAGTTATATGAATATGGAATTGGATATGTAGGTAAGTTTTATGTGGGAATATTTTAGGAAGGTTGCGGTAATACGTCTGATAACATCATCATCGCGTGAGGAATTGTGAGCTGCTTGTGTTTGGAAAAAGTAGTCTGGATAGCTGGATATATATATTATGCAAGTGTTTTATTTTATAAGAGCTGTTTTTATGCAGTTGTATGAACTCATCTAAACAACTTTCGACTTGGCTCTGGTGTGTGGTATAAGATCATCGTGTATCGCATCATCGTCTACAGACCTTAAGAAAATGCTGCGGTGATCTCATGATGATGAGAAACGAGCTGAGCGAGAGCTTATCCAGCATTATCTTCATTTTGGCTGCTGTGATTCTTTAAGTAAGTTATAATTATGTTACAAAACGTATTATATGAAACAGTTTGTGTTAAAAATTTGGCAGTAAATTTCTGTGTAACGAAGCATAAAGTTACGCACGCCACCAACACCCGATTTAGATAATATTAAGTGAGAAAATTATTACAGATAAATTAAATTAATTCTTACATGACAAGAATGAAAAGAATGTTTTAGTGAAGTGAAATTATACTACTACGCAATGAGAATTTCCACGAAAAATGTCGACGTGACTGTGAAACTCATGTCATGTACTCTGTGGATCCAATCGTGTGTGAATTGGGGTTTGTGCGTACAAAATTTCAATAGAAGTTATCATTATTATCAATAGCATCAAGTATATGATGTATTTCATATAAAGTTTGCAAGTGTAACTCATTTAAAGTTTGTGAATTGAAAGTGTAGAAATAGGGCTGTAAAGAAGGCGGAAATGCTGCAATGTTTCAAGTTAAATGCACTTGGTAATAATAATTTACCAATTTCACGAAATATGAAATTCATACTGAGAAAGTGAGAAAATAGATCAGCTCACTTGCTGTTTGCTGGATTGTGTAAGCTAGCTGGCTGGAAGTTTAGTAGTAATTGCAAAGCAAATATTTGCTGGATTGCAGAGCCAACAAAAACCACATCCAACAAAGACATTATCTGGTTCGTGTTTGTCATGCTCGTTTTTCCAAGCAAACGAGCACACAATCATTTTATGATCGTTTATAATGTCATATAGCTTTGTGAAGGCTTTATTGTTGCTGCTATATTTCGCTCATGTTTTACATGAAAATGAACAAAGCCCACATTTTGGGCTATTTATGGATTTTTGATCAAGACTAGAGATGTGTACATAGTGTATTTACACAAACTTTATGAATAGCTTGTATCCAGTAAATTTTACGTTTTTTATAACTCTCAAATTTTCAACAGGGACTACTGACGAATCTGATGATTCATACAAAATGAGTCTATCCTCTGTCAATTGTGCATGCATTATAGACGTAGACAAGCCGACGTGTAAGCATGCTATAACTACAAATACAAAATACAATCCATGTGCAAAGTTGATATTATGTCTTTCCCTCTCATGGAATATTATGGAGCTCAGCATCATCTCTATTCTCATCAAAACTATTGAATTTAATATGAGAATGAAAATAATAATAAATATATAATCTGCGACTATAGGACATTTAGAGGAATCTGAATATATTTGTAATTTTTTTTGCCTATTGATGACTACTGACTCTCTTCGTTTGAAACTGGCATCGCAGCTCGATATAAGCATGTTCACACTGACGCTATATCAAAGAGAAGTGCAGTTTTTATAAGGCAGGCTGATAGTTGAACAGAATAAGGCTGCTCTTCGTCACTCTTGCGGTCTTCAGATTTGATAGTCTATATAGGTACTCAGTAGTCACGAAGATGACCATGAATTTGATGAGAATGGTCACCACTCACGAATGCAAAAAGTAAAAAGAGGTTTATTTCTGAGAGTTGTGTCATCCTATGTACAAGTTATTTGTTTTCGCAGGACGACATCACCATATACCACATCACGTCATACTCCATACAAAATTGATTCTGAGAGCTCTGAATAATTATATCTTTTTGAATCTTTTCTACAATTAATGTCTTTCCGATTGTATTCAGTTACTCCAGTGGTGCTGTTGTTATTCTCATTTGTGAAGTGAAACTACCTTTTTACTGCCGAGAAATCCCACCCAGTCATACATTTGTTACATTTGTTGTATGATACATCATAATAAAGACGTTAACCCAAAGACCCATTCTGCCTTTAAATTTTACATAGGTACATACATATTTAGGTTAGCTGTTGTGTAAGCAAAGTACATTGATTGTGCATTGTGTTTCGTGCACTCAATTATTTTACTTGTTCATTGTTTGTCGTATATCATGATGAAATCGTAGGAAGATATTGAATATCGGGCCTGTTCAAAGAAAAAAAAGGAATGCGGGTAGAAAAGGTTGTAGAGCAGCAACAGGTAGCAAAAATGCTCTTTGCTACTCATATGGAAAGGGTAATAAAAGGAAAAATGCCAATTCAGCCGAAATAGCTGTTATGCTGTCAAATAATCTTATCTTGCTTATAAACTATTTAGTACAAACTAATAAATTTGAAATCCTAGATTTACGAGTTTGTATGCAGAAAGTAAATACATAGCATCGAATTGATCGTCAAAGTTGAGTAAGATTTGCATCATCATCATATTTTTATTAGCGCCTCGGAGTCAGCAATATAAAAGTAAAAAATTTCCACTTAAAAACTTTTCCATTTTGTACTTGCAATGCCTCTCGTCGCTTATATTCGTATTCTCTTTAATTAAACAAATCGACAAATTATAGTCACACAAGACTCACTGCACGCTCCTTCAGCCTTCTGTTTGTGAATTACCAATATGATTATCAGTTTAATATTTTTATGAAAATAGGCACCCTTACTATTTTGACTGATCTGGGCAGTTTGCGACGCTAATATTACGTAATGCAACGTTTACTAGTGAGTTAACGTTCAGCTTTGGTCATAACGGCTTGTCTTAGACATATCAAAATGTTATGGGTGTGTGTCTCTGTGACACCTTTATATAACGAATTCATACCGTCTGCGTCTAAAATGTTCGCCTTTAAAAGCGCTTATAGCCAGAGTTGTCCATTATGTAAATTTTAATAATTTGTAGAGACGAAATCAAGGTTATGTTTGTTTGCTAACCAACTATTAATTTGATGCAAGATGGAGTAATCAGTTAATGCGTTAAGCGTAGGACGAAGATGGAAGTACAAATTGGAAACTAGAATACAGTTAAGAAGAACATTATATCCATGATGTATATAACAAGCAAGAAGGGGAATCAAATTCGCACTGTGGGTTCAGCAAGCATCGTTTCGTTACAGTTAGGGTTAAATGAAATGGAAGCCATTTTTAGGTAAATAGAAAATCAAATTTTATATATAGACATAGATAGCACAAGAGCGTAGGAGCCAGCAGAAACAACAGAAGCGACACGAGAGTATAATTTTGCACACATGCATAATTCATTATCATTATTGTTTTTCACGTACAGCATATATTTTCTATTCATCTTATTCATTATCCTTCATCCATTTCGCAGTGTTTACTACTCTAACTCTGCGTACATTAATTTAATCATTAATGCTATGAGAAGGGTAGCGGTCAACTGTCAGTTCAACTTACAGTCAACATTTCGACTTGTGTTGACTACATCTCGACTTCAACTATATAGTAATTTGTCAGTATACTAGCAGCATAAGAATTTTACATGGTAAAGTACATACATTCGCATTCATAAAGAAAATCTGTAGAGAATAATCAAGGGCAAGAAAGATTGTTCATCTATAAAAACAAATTGTAGCATTTACAATAATATTATATTTACATCAATAGCATAACCTCGTCCTTTACACCAATCTTTATCATGTCTCTTTTTTTGTGTCCCTACTTTGCATTTTATCAGCTCATTAATTGCGTGAAGAAGTAAGGCAGTAAATGTCTAACATTTTTTTTTGCATATGGATGTTCTTAGTTCGTGTTTAGTTTTTAAAAACACACTTTACGTTTTACATGTCGTGTAAAAAAATAAGCAAAAGGAAGTCTTTCTATCCCGTCATAATTATCGTGGCATTTTCTGCGTTATCAAAAAATCAGACAATTTTTACAACAACACCGGAGACATAGTTTTTCTTGCTTGCGTATTTGCTCACGTTGACATCGGTAAATATAAAACCTGGCCTGGGTAAAGAGCTTGTATAACATTTTTCTTCAATCCTTTCAATCAAGGTTTCCTGTAGATTAATTAACTGCTTGTTGCCTGAAGAAATGCCCTTCCTTAATCACCGAGTATTAAGTGAAGCTGCGCGTGTGTGCCAATGCATTAAACAATGAAAATATCGAAAATACCCTGAAGTTATTACTGGCTACGTTACGTTTACACTACAATTCAGCTAAATCATATCTACAACATGAGCATGTAATTCTAATCAGTAGTATATAGTAATCAAATAAGTTTAATAATAATTGTATGTACGTGAGTGGCTGATGAAGATAATATGAAATGCTGATGATTCTGTGAACATCCCCTGAAGAAATTCCTTAAAAATGGGTGATGTGAATCCAAGTTCATTTCATAAGTTCTATGAAAAAAGTGTAATATTTGAGGGCATTATTACGCATTAGTACAATTACATATTATTAGGTTAAGCTGCGTTGCACAATAGTAATTTGAGAAAGATATGAAATTAATGAAGAAAAAAATTGATAGCGGTGCTGTGTTTGCATCGCAATGCAACTTTGTTCCTTGCTGAAAACGGGAGGATTATAATACTCATGTGTTTTTAGAGTACGGGTGTAAAAAGTGCGATGCGAGAGGTGAGGTGTGATTTTTAAATTCTCAAACAACAAGTCAAACAAAACAGTGTTGTCGACTGTCGACGTTCATAAAGAAAGGTAGCAGCAAAAGGAGCAAGCAAGCAGCAGACAAGGCAAAGGCAAGGTACACAGTTTTCAGTTGGCAGTTTTTAGCAGCAATGCATACACAAAAATTCAACAACAGAAAAAACATCTGCATGTGGCACATCTGTCAAAAAATGATCTTTTGTGTTGAATAGAAAATCAAATGGAGTCAAGAAAACTATAATTAGTTTGAAGGTTTCAAGAACATTAAAAACTAACTTGTAGAAGTCGAAAAAGTGGAAAAGGGAAAACTAGTCTTGAATTTGTATGAGTTTTAATACAAGTTAGAGCGACAGTCAGTGCAGTTTTGGAAATCAGGTCAAGTCGGTCCAGTGATCAAAAGTCAATAGTGACAACACTGACCGCTAAAAACAGACCAACAAGTGTTTTTAAATAAGTGCATGCACTTTTACCTTTGGGGAGGTGGAAATTCATGGATTCACAACGCACAGGTTTAAAGAAAATGCGGTTGAAGTAAGGTTTAGGGATTTGCACTCACTCACGCTCACTCACACTCACTCAACCTCACTCAGGGTTTGTTTAG
>JAQIXW010004983.1:0-10915 GCA_034700685.1 Willowsia buskii | reverse complement strand
ATGCGATTCTTTTGACAGGTCAAGTTTGAAATGGTTTTTTTTTCGGTAAAAATGGAAACAAATGTGGGTGGTGATGGGAGTGGGCATCATATATGTATTTAGAATGTAATGTGAGCAGGAGACAAGTAATAAACGAATTAGCATATCACATTTGTTTATGATTATTATTATTGGTGGCAATGAACAGCTAAAAGGCTATTATTTAAAAACATATAAAAATATTGTTTATCTTCCTCTATAGAACATCGCAAAAGCGGCGACATTTAACGTCCTTCTTTTAGTCAACTGATGTCACCGATAATGATCCTGACAAGCGCAAAAACAAACAAAATCATACCATCCAACTATCCCATTTTTAAATATCGCCCATGTATGTAATTTGTACAAATAAATTCTCCGCTGTCTACTTTATCATCTTTTAATTTTTTGGAGTGTACATAGTCAGCAGATATGATACAGATTCAATGCAAAGTCATACAAAACTTCCACTACGACGACAATTGCATATTATCCCCATCACAAGTTCATCATCAACTTATACACACCCAACAACAAAGTTAGAATATGATTATAATTATTATGTAATTACCACCCAATCTCGTCTTTCACTCTCCCTGTCTTCCACTTTTTCTCTGATACGGACATCAAAAAACAGGGAGTGCGCATTATGCATAAACTTATCTAGAAAACTATATTTTTCCATCCTCTACTCTATATATTATTATAATATTGCCCCCGAGTATATAAAACTTTGTATCACTGCTTTTTTCTCACAATATTATGCAGATATAATGCTTCATATAGTTTTCTCAATCATCTGTGTGAGAGACATAAAAAAACGACCCATTCCATAAAGAGAGTCAAGAAGAAAATGAGAGACAGATTGGTATAGAAAGAGAGAGAGAGGTCATTCACCAAGGAAAAAATGAATTTGCATAAACGGTCTACTCGACAACGGATGGACACTTGTTGTATGTGTACATATGTGTAAGTGTGTGTATGTGTGTAAAAACATCATCATTATTATCATGATATCGGCCAGCATCAGCTGAAAGCCTTGAAGCAGCACAGGTTCCAAAAGCCAGTCGCAAGAGCTGAAGAAGCGCAAGGAAAAGTATAAAAAAAACATACACATATAAAAAGCGCCCTAATACACAACAAACAACACAGTTCAGAGCATCATATCATTGTCGTCATCATCCTGATCATCATGATCCTCCGTTTAAATGGAAGCTACACTTGATAAGCAAGCCTTTGTCTGTCTGTCCGTTTCCTTTTTCCCTTGAGCCAGATGCCAGGAAAACGGAGAGAGGACTTACTCACTTGACTAGGGTGCTACTTATATCTACAATATACTTAGGTATATAGCCTATTTGATTGGTTTTATTACTATGATAGATCATCATGGTCAGATCTTTTTTCTTCTTCGTTTGAACAGATGAAAGGCTAAAACAAACCGGCCTGGCCATTTCTCTTCAATTTTAAATTTGTAGTTGAAAGAAGATGAGCAAAAATCGTTTTCATGCCTAACAACAGCAACCTCTTCTAAATCAACCAGAGAAGCTTTCCTTTTCATTATGGCTTATGCGAGCATTCACACACAACAAAGGCCAGTTTGCAGTAGTTCTTATGCGGGAGAAGCCCAGTACACTGTTTATAATATGCAACAATGTTTCACTATCCTTTTCGCAATTTTATTGATAAGATTCATCAGCAATAGGAGTTCAACAATGTATCATGTCGGTCTACCTCATTATTACAAAGAGGAGGCAGTACTATCATTATGATGAGCTTAGAGGAAAAAAACCTACAGGTAGATATATATTATTCTCTGTCGATGCACTGTACTTGCACTTTAATAGCAGACGTTTGCTCTTTTACTCTCTGTTATAGTTAAGTAGGTATACAAGACAATAAGTTCGTCGACTTAAAGACATTGTAACATTTCTTACGTAGAAAAAATGGAACCTCATGAACTTCACAAAAGGAGGAAAAGTTAAGTGCAGAGGTGTTTGAAGAAAGCACACATGGATTTCTGGTTTATTTAGGAGATACAACTAACAAGCCTCCTTATTATTGTCATGTGTGCTGAAGATGTGATGCATGCATAATAAGAAAATACATAATCTCATCTCATACATGTACTGAGAACATTGTTGTATGTAATTTTATCCTCAATGCATCTTCTTTCTTCTCCATCATTCCTCCCCTCCTTCCTCTTCTCTCTCTCTCTCTCTCTCTCTCTGCTTTTATGGAAGTGGAGGTCTTCAAGAAATGGATTTTTTGTGCATAATGCAATGCAATGCACAACTGAATCTTGGTTGAGGTTGACATTGCATTCATTGCCCGCTTGCATCATCATCATCTTCTCCTATGCCAGGTCCAGGTACTTTTTTTATTAGATTGATAAAAAAAACTCTAATCAAAATTGTGATGGAACATGCAAGATAATATATTATACATTCATTGTAGGGGAATGTAGTTATCCTCCCCGTCATCATTCCACCTGAGACTGGGACTTGTTCTTTTCTGGAATGTTAATATATTAAAATGAAAATAATGTAACAGGTTGAAAGTCGACGATGAAGTAGACGAGGAGGAAAAACGCTCTAAGATTATGTATATTTTTTGATACTTGTTAAATATTCATATATCCAGCTCTCGGGTAAGTGTAGAATGTGGTAGTAGTATGCATATAATCTTGGCATTACAAAAAAGTGTGTATGTGTGTCTTTTAGAAACTAGATAAGTATTACAGGAAAAAGTGGTCCTGCTCAATGTAATTTTAATGCACCCTGTCTCTCTCTCTCTCTCTCCTAAATGTAGTTTCATTGTGTTAGTCGCTGCACTTTGAAGAGAAAGGAAGATGAAGTTATACATGTGCGTAAAGATGCATGACCAATTCCAACAAACCATGAGTAAATCAGTCGACGATGCAGTAAGAGAGAGAGAGAGAGAGAAAGAAAGAAGTGGGTGAATTTTTAAGTAACAACAAGGTCGATGGATCCACTGCCATTGCTCTGCTACCACTACTACTGCTCCAAGTCCAACAACTTGTGTGTGTGTCTGTGTAGGGAAATAAATGATGCCGATAAAATACCTATACATACCTACCTCAATTCTTCAACAATAAACAACAAGAGTCGTCCACCACACCATCGCCTCTATAAAAAATGCTATGAAAATCTTTGCTCCTTCTTCCTTCTCCCACTTGCACTTGACACAAAAATATTTTTGATATAAAAATCTCTTGTTAGTTAGGTCAAAAAGCAGACAACGACCGTATCATCATCATCGTCATTATGTTTATTAAGTGGGGTTCACAGAAGAGGGAATTGAAATTAACATACTGAAACACCACTCTACTTCATAGAATGCCAGTAGTAGATGATAATGCACTAACTATACAAGTGCTATGGCAACAACAATGAAGGAGTGATTGCAAGTTCATATGTACTGCGCCTTTTTAGTTATTCGGAGTCAGTCAGTTTGTTTTGGATTTGGAAAGGTGTGTGTGTGGGTAACTGTTCTAAACATATATTTATGTAAATTGTTGTTACTTTTTACATGGATCAAAGCGTTACATGCACACAAAAGTGGTTAGATATGAGGGTCAGTTTTTTTTCACTAAAGAATAGAGAGATACATACATATGCATACTAAATAACATTGACATGAAGATGATCATCAGATAGTAGTAGCATATATTGGGGTAGTTAAGGAATACGCTTTATTCTCCTGAGAGGTGATGAAAAAAAAAATAAAGAAGTTCTATCTTGAACTTGTTTTCCCGTAGGAAGGAGAAGAACCCCCGACACTAAATGCATACACACGCAAATGAATATCAATTTTGATAGTTGCTGTCGCTGTGCTGGAAAAGAGCGTAAATACTTTTAACATAAATTAGAGATTTCTCCTCTTCTTCATGTATGCTCTTTATTATATAAGTTAGTAAGACCACCACCGCCCTACAAAAAAAAAGAGAAAAAAGCATGCTAGGGCAGTTACGCAGTTGGTTTCTTGACGACGGTGATGATGATGAACATTGTAATTTGAATATTATCTAGGAATTTGTTTCCCTTTCCTTCTATCATGGTAATGGATGAAGCACAACTTATTTCAATAAAATGAAAACGAATTCCAAGATTATCAAAACGTCAGTGGCAATAAATTTAGGTTAATTTTTGCAACATGAGCCACCCACCACTCGCTCCAGACAAATTTACAGCGAAAATTTTTTCTTGCAATGAATTGAACGACGCATTATGAGATGTGTAGTTCACATGTCACTGTGAGAAGTGTCGTCCTTCATTTAATTAATGCACAATTTTCTTGATTGTGCGAGTAAAGTTGTTATGTGAGCTTTTGCTGGTGGTATTATAAATGCTAGCAATACTCCGTCTTTATTTTTTCTCCTTCCTCTTTCAGACCAACAGAGAGTGTATAAGCAAAAAAAAAGTTCAACCGTTCACCCCAAACTTATTTGTGGTAGAGAAGGTCTGCTGCATATATATTCCTATTGCTATTGAAAGAGCAGTAAAGCGAACATTGGCCTAATACCCTCTCTCTCTGACTTCACTTATCTGAGAGAGAGACGAAGAAAAAAGGAGAGCTCAACAAGTTGCTCTTATGCATTTCCACTTTTACCTAAGAGCCAGCAGCACACATTAATATAGATTTTATACATATACATCTCATATACCTATACACACATGCATACTTGCATAATACACACTTATTATTATGATGATGAGACGTTACTTTTTACCACTTGCACTTGCTCTCTTGTAACGTAGCTCAATCTTAACTTGTTACACAAATATACGTTGCCATTCTTGAACAACTTTTTTCGTTCTTAATAAAGTACAAGAAATTCTCTTTGTTGAAGGGAGAGATGTGTCTTTTTATTATGTAACAATTTTATAGATAAATGAACATAAGATTGTGCTTTTTATTTTAGACAGGTAGCTTACTTCGTACTACCTGTGTAATACAATGTTTCTTCTGAGAGATTTTCTAATTGTCAATGTGTTAAATGTGAGATCATAATGCTGCTGTATTGTCTATGTCCACACTTTAACATTTCTACTTCCTTGATTTTATGTCGTTCTAGGTTGCTTTTGACTGCTGCAAAAGAGCAATGATTTCCCAAGCGGGTTCTTATGTACGTAGATATGCAGTGCATTTCTCCTGGCGGTCATTGCTAATTGCTTCAAAGTAACTGTTTGCTAGATGGTAGATTTAGTTGTTGGTCGAAGACACATATAAACATATTGTTTGACTTTTTGCTGGATTGCTTTTGCCGACACAACAAGTTGGAACACTCGGGAACTTCAGAAATAAGTTTCTTCGCTTCCCGAGACATATACCATGCGTCTGTATTTTGTTACTAGCACACTGTCTGTATGTTTTATCTCCCTAGTTTACGTTTGAAAATTACAAGAATTAACTTCAACAGTATATAGTTCGGTTGATGGTTGCTTTACAACATGCTATACATTTTTATTAACACCAATATTGCACAAACACACACACGCTTAGAAAAGATTTTTGCCCTGAGCTGTAAACTGATACTGCTGCTAATTACGAATATCTACTAATTTCATGACTCACGACTGCCACTGCCATAAAAGCACAATGTGCAAAATATTCGGGATGCATAGAAATAAGCACCATAGTCAACAGTCTTGTCATAAACTCATAAATTTGCTAATTGCAAACAATATATTTTACACTCCAATAATTTTCGTTATTCTCGTTTTCTAGTTTGTTTTGTCTGCCAACCTAGCCAAGTCACTAGTATGTATATATGTGTGTATCATAAAGAGGAGTAAAATGCTTCCATTCGATTTCAAACTTTTTCCCTACAATATATTACTACCTACATTGTTTTGATGCCCGTGTAATGTTCAATGTCGCTTTGCAATGTGAAGTTGAACGAATAAAAAACTAGTAGCATTTAAAACCCAACGACAAAACTCGTAGAATCAGTTTTATACCTTGCTTTCTTTTTGTGTATAATAAATATTTATATATTTTGTAGTTGCTTATGTATGTTTGGCTTGAGGAATATGCTTCTGATTTTCAATAATCCTTTAAAACTCCATGCTGTAAATTAAACAGGTAAAGTTTCTTTTATTGTTGCATGTACCACTTTAGTGAGTGTTAAAGTGAGGAAGAAAAATGACCTTTTTCGAAAAGGGAAAATGTCGGTCTTTAAAAGAAGAGCGGGGGAAGATAGATATTACCTATTGTAAAGAGCATTGCAAATATACTTGCTTTCTAAACAGTCACCAAAACCACAGACTGCTTTAACTTGGTCTGCATATAATATGCATTTTGATTTTTTTGGTTTGGAAAAAACAAATGCAGCAATAATATAGTTTATTTTACTTACTTGAAAAGAATAACAAACGTGTATCGTAATCGGGGTTGTATGGTTTACAGAACATAAGCGAAGTAAGTAAAGTCTGTATAATTATACCTGAAACTGTTTCCGTTTGATCTTATTACTTGTGATGATGGCAATTTGCGAATTTTGTTCATTGATTGTTTTCCATTATTTTCAAGAATGTTAGTTTTTTTAAATGTTCAGATCTTTCATTATATCTGATATGATTTCATTGTACATCTGATCAAAGTCTCAGTTAGTGTCAAAATCTGTGTAGGAAATTTTCTCAGCTGCTACAATACTTCAAAGTGTATAATAATTCATAATTATAAAAACACACCCAATGTAAGTACTTAATTCGTTCAACTGCAACTTATGACAAGACCAAGGCTTTATCACAGTCACAATCATCTCTGTACACCCTTTATAACCAGACAGACAAACACACTTTTGCTTCCACCTGAATGATGAACTGAATGTGAAAGTGAGTTTTTATTTGCGCCTCATTGGCTTTCCTCATTTTTAGAGGCAAAACTTTGTCAGATTTGTCCTAAACGCGTAAAGTAAACGAACAGAGCCAGACAGAGGATTTTTAGGCATCTTTTTTCATCGTTTTTACTTTTTCATGTATCTCGGTCAAGTTTAATAGATATATTGGAGTCGGCGGTCGGTCATATTAATTTATATTTTTCTCCAAGCAGTAACAGTAGCTATAACATTTAGAAAATAATCACAGAAAAGAAGAAAAGAGAAAAAAAGGAAGAAAAAAGTTTAAACCCAGACACCAACAAAGCCCTTTATCCTCTATCAATATACCTACTGCTTTGCAAGCACACTAGACAACATTCAAGATATAAAATCAGTCTTTTGTGGTACATACCTATGTATCATCAGTCCTACTGCATATAATAAAAAGTTTATATTATATTGTCCGTCCACCAACGAAACAAAAAAACTTTGTAAAAAAGATTATTAAGTGAGAGTTCCCCTCAGTTTCGCTTCTTTTGCTCAGCTTTGAAGAGAAAAAAAAATTGCTCAGGTCGTCAATTTTTTTTACATCCATCTCTCTATTCTTTCTTTTGATTTTTTACTTCTGCCCTGATGAATTGTCTGTTTAGGTAAGACCCGGAGAGGCCATCGAACAGGAGTAAAGGAGAATATTATTGCTGTTTGAAATTGAAGAATATTGTGAAGAAAATGATGAGAAGAATGACTAAACAATTAAAATGGTATTAATGCAAGCAAGCAGCTATGGATCCCCTCATATAATGTTTAGCTTGCTCAACTGGAGCCTTTATCAACTCTCCAGAAGTATAAACTCCAGCAGCAGATGTAGAGCAGTGGTAAAAGTCCTTCAGAAAACGTGCTGCTTATTTGAAGGTGTGTTCTCTCAATGCCACCGACTACTGGACCACATCTCTCATCATCATCATCACGATGATCATCTAAACGCCAAAGAAGAACGTGTGTGCCTTATCATCATCACAGAGTCGGTAACAGGGATGCACTTTTGTTATTATCGTGATGATGAGCTCATATTTTTCACTCTCTTCGCCATTTAAGTTAAAAAATTCATGTACATAATATGTAGTAACAGAAACAATTATAGAGTGATGCATGCTGTCTAGCAATTGGAGTAGTTAATAGATGAAGATAGAAATGAGGTAGTTGAAATAGCTTGTTGCAAGCAGGCCTATCTTAATGATGGATAAAATATATATATGATAGGCATGCATAGCATGTGTTTTGCTCATAAAACATTTTGTAAAGGTACCTCAAAGTAACAAAAAGGAATCGATAATAATATTAGGGAAAAAGGTTGATAATATGGTAGCATTACTATTACAATTACAGATAAATAAAATAAATAGGCAAGAAGGCAGGTAAAGTGGAATGTTGCAGTTTTTGGTTTGCTCCTCAGTCTTCTCTATTCATTGATTACTATTACCTTCAGCATGAAGGTAGGTATATATGCATATATGCACAATATGAGTCTTCCATGAGCTGATTCTTTCGGACATTGTTTGCTGCTGTGGGAGCTACCTGGATAATATATTATGAGACCAGTGCAGTGGCCAGTTGGTTTTTTTGGGTACATTTTAGGCACTTGAGTGAGAACTCTCGTCAAAAGTCCCTTTTCTGCTGCCTGCCATCATAACGTTGTACGCAAACACTCTGAACAACAATAAGTAATAGGATGATGATATGCTTACAATTCAATAATAATAATAACAATATATATTATGCATATTAACAACAACGAGACCAAAAATGAGTGAGTCTGGCTTAACTTTTCAGGGTCAAACAATGCAACCGCTGAGGGCAATCTCCTCAGGGACAACAGACAAGTTAGCAATCATCATGGACAAGGGCTAGGCTACAACTAGTGTCTATAAGACCTTCAAACAAAAACTATAAGTGGTACATATAAATAAAACTATACAGCTTTAAAAACGAGATGATAAAGAGAGAAAAAATCGTGATAATATCATGAGGGAATTGGTCGAGATACACCGTCGTCTTGTCACATCATCATTGAGACGAAGGAAGGGTTGTTGCTGAAATGATTTTACCTATTTGTCAACTCAACCAAAAAACCAAGACATTTCACTCTTGGAGCAGAACCTATTTACAACCACTTTGCAGGTGATTTGCTAACAGACTTTAAGAGTCACACCAACACATGCATTAATTATTAATATGATGATGTATGTATGTTAAAGTAAGGAGTAAAGGTACATATTTAGCTAATACAATACCCTATCTACCTATTGCTTATGACTTCATATCACAGAAGTTTCATTGACCGATACGAATGAATAAACACATTTTCCCTTTCCTTATAATGACCTTTTCCTAAAGGTCATCCTAGCTAGATTGCATCTATTTGGAGCTAGAAGATGCACTACCTGTGCATTTTTTGTGATGTTTTCATGAGCAAAATAGCAACTTTGCATGCAAATCGAAAGAAATGCTGCGAATGCTTGTTTACAAATCATGACTTTTTAATCACACCTGCACACCACAGGATGTCCTCCATTAGTTATTTATTTGTAGAGCTGTCTTGTTTTAATTGTGTATTTTTTTATATGATAAAATTATATCCAATGAAACGTGAAAGATTATTTCTTTTATTTAAAAAAATCTAAAAAAAAGGCATTCTAGAAGACCTTTTCTAGCTTGTTTCACACCCTGTTCACGATCTAGCACTGACAATAATTGGGAATTAATGCTCATTAGTTAATTTATAACACCTACCACTTGTTCACATTGAAATTCTAGATGTTATCATAATCAAAAAGTTCAGCTAGAAGGTATGAACGGTGTAGTAATTAGTAGGATAATTATGAAATAGTAATTAATAAATGATTGAAGTTATGCAATTATGCGTTTAGCAACTATTATTGTTTAAAGATCCGACGGAGAACGGTCCTATTTGATCTTTGAGTTTATGTGTATGATCAGTTATAAGGTCAAGAGCCTTGAGGCATAAACAATATGATTTACTTTTGTTTCCGGACAAAGTACTCAAAACTATTCAGATGATCTCATTCAGTCTGTGAATGAGCATAACTAGTTATAACTTGTATTTGGATTAACTATTCAGCAAACACAGTATTACATGTCAACAATGTCTACCTCTACCACTTTTCTCCTGTTGTTGTAACATGCTTACTCATACAATTGATTATTTTTAGCAGTTAGTAGCATTGTCCTCATGAAAACATTCTCGTCCGTTGACCTACTTGTATCCAACCCCTAAATAAACAAAATGACCATACCATTTAACAATGGCAGTAGTCCTGGCATAGCACATACACACAACAGCATCATAATCATGACATTGCTTTCTCGAGTCATGCAACAAAAACACCGAGACGAAGTAAGAAGAACACAGTTTTAATGAAAAACATACATAATAATGCATAAGGGAGTAGAGCCAAACACAGGTTGACTTTGCAGTTTACCGTAAGTCTTCGTCAGAACACAAGCTGAGCAAATGGCATCTTCAAGAAATAACAGTTCGGCAATGAAAACAACAATGATCACGACTGGTGATGGATTATGCAAAAAAAAATATGGCATGACAAACGCTTATTGCTTGCATGCCTCCACAAAGGCAAAAAATTGCAATGGGAATTTTTCTAGGAGAATGACGTGATAGTCTACTTTCTTTGTTCCTGAATTTTGTTTGTGAGTTCCCTCATGTTCGGTTTGGTACACTCATCTCATCTTATGTAATATTGTGTGCTATAATCTCTTATTCTGAATATGATTGCGATTGCATGTGAGCACTGAGCACTATTTGAAAATTGTTACTATGCACTCATCATCTTTGACCTGGTCTGGCCTGCTGCTGTGTAAAATGATGATGAAGTGATTGCGGTAATAATCGCAACTTATCATCATGTTCGCTCAGTTCACTTGTCGCCCTTTGAAAAAAAGGCGAAGATTGAGAGAGACATTTCAAAGAAGAAGGTTCCGTTACGGTTTTCCTTTCATCTTTTCTCCTCCTCGCCTTGT
>JAQIXW010004982.1:0-10915 GCA_034700685.1 Willowsia buskii | reverse complement strand
CTGTGTACGGGCTGATTCTGACTGCTGATCATTCCCGTGTCGTCCTAGTCCCAGTGCTCTAGTTCTTCTTCTGCTCTTCTGCTAGATATTTGTCTTGAGTGTGCAAAAATAGTGTGCTTGCCTTTGCACAAGAAATCGCTTTACTACTGAGAATTATGATATTTATGATCGTCATATCCATCGCTAACCCTTTCTTTTTACCATTTTCTTCTTTCCAGAGCCACAAATTTACAATGCGAAAATGAGTGGGGGCAATATGAGAGAAGATTCAGATTAAATTGCAAGAACAAAATAATTGTCCATGCCATAAAAAATAGTGATATATTGTATGGATTTAGTTTCCATAACAAATGCTCATCACTTTCACTATACAACGTTTCCCATAGAATGCCAAGCCGCAGCTAACGATACGAAAATTAAAATGCGTTCTCAATTATCAGTCACTATTACTGTTTTATCTTGGCAGTTTGAGATAATGCGGAAATGAATTGTATGCAACCTGCGGTTAGCGGGAGGTTGAGGTTGTTATGGAGTATTTATGTACATGCGCTTTTCACTTCTTCATGCTTAATTGTCATTAAAGATAATATTAACTTGAGATCGCATGTTCCTGAGATCGTAAACATTAAATTATGCAATTTTCACTATATTATGTTTTCAAAATTCAAACTGATGAGGGTCTCATACTGAAAATGGAAATTAAAAATATATTCTTTTAACTTTGCGATGAAATTTCAGCCTGCCATGTATCTGCCAGTTCCTTATGTATAATTTGCTGTTATAAAATCAATTTTTAGGCACGCTAACATCAAGCATTTTTATATTTATGACCAATAATATGCTTCATTATATAAATGTTTTAAAAACATCCACCCATGCATCCGCGTCCATTTTTTAGTCGTCATATCATCGTGATCGAAATCCATATTTATATATTTATGCTTGCTTTGTGTTTTACGGGGTTCGCAACTTGCATTTTAAAAATTCAGCAATGCAGAGGCAACCTTAAATGTAGGTAATGTCATGGTGTAATACTTGAATTTATGATTTCGCAGTGGTTGTAACTTTTTTTGCAAATTGCAACTTTGAATGCATGACTTGCTGTTGTATAAATGGTGAAAATTGTGAGTGCATTACCTCCCAAAGCAAAATATGGGGATGAAGATGTCATGCCGAATAAATTATTTGATACATCTGCCATCTGCCTCTGCCCAATGCATTATGACAATCTAATAATATATACGTTATACAAGGTATTTACAAAAAGTAATTTTATGTACAATTAGTTCTGTATGCTTTGAAACATTTTCTGAAAGTTGAAGAAGGAATTTTAGTGGCAGTATCAATAGAAATAATAGTAATATCAAATTTCTGAATTGGCACCGACAAACAATGCCGCACACCATCATTTTAGTCATCAGTCATCAATGAAAACATGTGCGAGACAAGTAAAAGGTAAAGCTTCAAATTGTTGGACCACTATTTCAGTTTTTAGTGGTTGACATCACCACGTCATATAAATGTCATGTACATTGCTGAAAACATTTCCGTTTACGAACATCTCTCACACTTACGGAGAGGGTGAATCACTGTAAAGGAAATAGAATACAAAACGTTTTATGCTGATCATAATAATTATTTTATAGCCTGTTTTTTATGAGAGATTAACTTCTGATTAGACCAATAGTTACAATACCGTGTGTGGTCATCAAATCTTGTTGCTTGATAAGCTACAAAATACATGCATTATGCATTCTTTCACGCTTTTTCTGATTATTTTTTATTAAATCTCAAATTGCCTCCTAAGTGTACTAACTATTCACGTGGGAATATAGTTTTCATGAGAAGAATCTTCCCTAACCTTATCCATTCCTTTTTTTTGCTGGTGATTGGTAAATCAAAATGTTGACAAAAGTGTCCCAAAAGATATTTTAAAACGCATATTTAACAAGACAGCTTGTTAAAATGCATATTTAGACATTTAAATCTTCGTACAAATAAATGACAAAAACGGATTTACGATTACCAAATGCATGACAAACTTGGCACTACGTCCGGTACCGTCCTTTTATGGCTTACTCTTACTACGACTCTGTGAGCTACATACTTTGTACTTTAATGGCAGTACAATTTCCGTTGAGGTGAAATGTCAACATTTATAGGTATGTTTTCATCGTTTACCAACAACATCGTGAACAAACTAAAGAGCGAAAGGTTATGATGATTCTTTTAAACGATAAACGTTTATCCTCAAGATATCTCACTCAACACATTTTTGTCGATGTTTAAAAAATGTTTAAGCTAAGTTTATTACGGTTATTCATTTAAACTATTTATTTTCAGAAAACTGTAACCCCCGGCTTTCGTGAATAATTTAAATAGGAGTTCAGATGCATCGATGAACCTTTCCCAACACTGCAGAAATAAAACGAGCGAATTAGGATTGAACATGTTCAAATCATAAAAATGAAAGCATATTCATATTATTCCTAAATTTTAAACCCTTTGCCAATTTACTTTTTAATTTACATTTACCAACAGATGAACAGTGAAAGGCTCATTAAATATTTTTGTCTCTGAAACCGACAGTGTTCAGTCGCAAACTCGCAAAGGACAAGAGCAGCAACTGAAGCAACAACGGCACCGGTTACAAACTAAAAAAGAAAAACTTTTTTACGAAGGAAAAATCCCGTCGTGTTTATTATTTGTAATGAATAATGTACAGTTTAAAAAGTAACGCATTTACTCTCGTGATTTCTCCCTATATGTCAAATAAAGGATACATTATAAATTTAACGACATTTTAAATGCACCTCTGATAAAAGCAAATGATTCTGTAAGATTCCCCGTCACTCCTTCTCTCTGCAAGCTAGTATATGCTTTAAAAAAGTGCATCACAGAGATTTTCATACATATTTTACGGCTCCATTCGTGCAACAAGCTTGTTTGCTGCATATTATCATGATGATCGTGTACCTTGATGGCGTTGCGTCAAGAAAAAGTGTAGAGAAGTGATTTACTTCATGTTGTCAGGAAAGGGTGGACAGGCACAGGGTTTGTTCCTGCCTTGATCGTCATCATCCACATCAATTGCCGGTCAATGAACAATATTTTAAACGGAAATTGAAACAGTACATAGATGGAAGCCCAATATCATTTACCTCATTTACCTCATTTGTTACGCATAACGACAAAAAAATGTTAGTTTGATTGAGCCCAGCAGGTGAATACATTTGATAATTTAATTGTTTGCTGTAAATACAGGCACATACACACACATCACCCGCATTCGCACAAAACAGACAACAAAATAGATTCATGCGTAACAATAAGCAAAATAAATTTGCTAAAAATATTTTGTTTGTAGTCATCGGAAATAGTTCCGATGCATAATTTATTACTTTTAAATAAATAAAAAACTCATACATGAGTAATACCTAATGTGTACAGCTAACTTAAATACAGTACAGCAAAGTGCGCTGGCATATTTAAATACATTACTCATTCAGAATGTAGGGAATTGCAATAAAAAATGAAACGAGTACTAGGTGAGTTCTAGCTAACTAGAAACAATTTTATTATAATGAGGGATGTCTACAGAATGATAAAAGTTTTTATGAGGTAATAATGATAAAAAGCTCTAGGTTTTATTCAGAGATGCTTATAGGTACCTACACAGAAAGTAATTTACTTATCAATCACACATCAGTTCGCCATTTAGCCGTAAACCATGTTAAAAAATATTTTATCCTAAAGCTTGATTTTTCGATTTTTCGCATAAAAATTTATTCCTATAAATGCACTATTACATTTAGACCATCATAAGTGCGTTGATAAGCAGTAACAAGTAACAATTATATTATTATCGCATACAAAGTATTTCGTACCAATTGTGTTATATCAGCAGTAAAAAAAAGTAGCAGGTTTCTTTGCATTTTGTTTAAATTTTGCTACATCACCTTATGATCTTAAGCTAAAAGCATTGACACACCGCCTATACGTACATGAAGTCAACATCAACAGAGATCTCGTTCTTTATAAGAGTGAAAGTCAAGGTACATGCTTTACTTGTTATCTACGTAGCTACAAAAATAACCATATACACACCACTTACCCAACTTATATGTTTATTAAGCTAGACAGAGAGGGAGATTTCCTTAAAGAGATAAAAATGATTCCTGTGTCCATCATTTTACACATCTATTTTACATCATAATATTTAGCATGCCAAACCGTCTCAGCAAATATTATAAAAAATATATTTTTCGTTTATTACCTACACTGCCTTTGTGCTAGCAAACAGTTGAGCATAAATGAGACATGACCTTAGGCCAGCAAGTCAGATCAGAGATCCTTACTCAACTCGGCAAACTCTGATTGACTGACAGCCCTCTTGTTACGTTTGTGTTGTTGGAAGTTGAGAGTGAGATGAATGGGATGCATTTTCGTTAAGTATTCGCCTGCAGCAAGAAATGCAAAAATATCATGAAATTTCTCATTCATCTATAATGGGAAGTAGGCATTTCAAAAAATTTGCATTGCTGCAATATACACCCTTAACAGAAAGATGTTGTTTTCTTTACTGGTAATAATGGCTAATCGCAGTAACAAATTTTATAATGTGATTGCTCATGTTTTGATATTTTACTTCTAAATAAAGCAATGTTCCTTTTACACATCCACGCATGAGATAGCAAATCGTACACAAAAAAATTATTTAAAATAATACAACTATTAGAGAAATGGATACTTCTTATTACATGAGCACTTATAGAAAATATTTTTATCTTCTAGAAAAACATAATCGTAATGACTAAATACCACCAGACATATAACTTTTGGTTGGATTCTCGAGTAATAATTATTATTTGCTTGTAGAGCATGTAATAAATGCATATTTTTTTCTTGTTAAAAATACATGTAAATTTTTTAATCACTGCAATCCATTTTTTTCTGCATTCTTTCTCCTTCTTCCTATAATAAGGCATTAAAAGCATATAACATATAGGTATGTACATTGATGAACATGTGGATAATTAGCAATGCTAGTGGACTAGTAGTGGCGAGTGGCGAGGAACAAAAATTCTTGATCTGATTCCGTCAGAAAAAAATGATACACTTTGCAAACAAATCATTAGATAATATTTGCGTATGTAATGATTTAAAAAAAATCATAATCCATAAGACTATCAGTGTAAGCTCATGTATCAACAAATCGCATTAACATTGCTGATTAGAATCATTCACGCATACTGGCTCACTCACACATCATTAAACTCTATACATCCAAAACAATCTCTTAGAGGCTTCACACTAGACGCATAGCAAAGAGAACAATCTAGCGTTAAAAAAGATCTGTATCAATCCCCTGAGTAAACTACTTTTTCAACTAGTAAGTCCCAAAAAGAAGTTCCTGTAATAATTGTAATTACCCATTACCCCAATGCACATACCTACACAAAAGCTTATACAAAGTACGAGTAGGAAACAAAAGGATCCACGAAAAGAAAAAAATGCAAAGTTCTAGAAACATGTTTAAAAGATTTATGACAGCAAAATTCCCAATTATAATTATACATTTTTTTCCTTGCAAAAAATATAATGCAGTCTAAAGGCAAGTATTGGCATTATTACGGAGAATTAAAAAAAATTGTCTACCACACCATGCCGCAGCATTAGAATGCTCACTTCCGACATTTATCAGTTTTCCACACACTTTGAATTACTAATATTTGGAGTGGTTACACAGCTCTAAGGTGTAATTCAATTTCTGTTGCATCTTTTTTGGTGCAAGCAAATCAGAGCGCGCACACACGTACACGCGCGCAAAATGAGTAGAGACACACATATTCAGTCGATTAATTGCTAAAAGGTAGAGTAAAGTTAAGTGAGGAAAAAATTGGCGTATTTTGCTCACGTAAATGTGGATATGCAGGTTGTTGTGACAAATCAAGCCAAACCAAAATATTCTTTTAGGTAGTCTGCTTTTACTTGATGTCTGGGTGTGGTATATTGTTCCTCTATGTAAAATAATATCATGATACTGGTGTGGTCAACCGGACAGGTCACCACCTTTAGATTATATAACATGTCATAATAATAAAGAGTACAAAATCAAACCAACGGCGACGACACTACCACCACCACGAACAATTCAATCAATAGAGAAAAAATGTGTTCAAACAAAAGTAAATTAATGGCACCTCAGCTTTTGATAAAAAAATATCCTGATACAATTCGATTCTCTCTAAAAACGCAACAAAGTTGGCAATAACTAATAGGTATAAAGTATTATGATAAGCAATGAGAGCCACACAATTATATGTGAGCCCTTTAAACTTTTTGTGGTAGGTAGGCGAAGCATAATCTATTATCTTTGAAAAAAATCTATTGTATTTTTAAAACGCACGTGAGCTATGAGTGTTTAGGCACTGCATTGTGTGGAGATGTATGTGTTTAATTTACACATTTATGATCAATATGATCACTCATTCATCATTATTAGTTGCTGAATTATATTTTTGAAAAAAAAAAAAATGTTTTGACTGCCTCTCCTTTCATACTATTGCTGCACAGAGTGCTCTCTTGAACTGATTGACTTCCTGATCCGCAATGAGCCAGGCAGGATGTATTTTTATTTTGCGAATAACGAAAAGAACAAAATGACGATTGACTCAATACCACTATTATCAGCCGTCATTGTCCTAGTAGTCATTACCACCAACTACTACTACTATGCCATCATCACAAATCACAAACCACCCCCTACAAAATTATTATATAATATGCAATAAATATATCTTTTGATTGTCTGCTATTCTCGAAGAGAAGAAAGGAGAAGTGAAATCATTTGGGCTACTAATGCATGTAATAACTGCACCCGTTCCCAGTAATTAGGAATTACGGGTGCACTTTATGTTGAGCACATACAATGTTTGTAATATAATAAGTTATAAGAGATCAAGATAATTACACTGTTTTGCATTATTACACTATTTCATCATCATCCTCTTCTTCTCCTCCTCCCCCTGCCTGAAAGAAAAGAGGCGACTGTCGATAGGATGAGCGTGTCGACAGAACCAATTGCGGCTACTATCCTAGTTCCCTAATTACAGTACAACAAACTTGAAGTAGTTTTAATGGTTAAATAATTTGTATACAGTTTTAATACGACTTTTAGCGCTTCGCTAAAAGAGCCATAATGTTTGATGCCATTGTGTCAACAAAGTGGAGTAAAAAATTTACACCAGAGTGGAATACCCGATGACCACAACAAAGATAAGGAAATTGGTAGACTACAAGTAATTGCTAGGTTATACGTCCTGAATGAGATAATTTGTTAGATGTATTCATTCATTACTAGTGGTAGTACTTATACTAGCGGGGTTACTAATGGTAGGAGTGGTGGGATATTACTGAATTGCATTACTACACACATAAATACGTGCGTGCCACTGCCACCACTGTCCTCATCAATCAGCTAATTTTTAATTTCCCAGTCCCACAGTTAATTTAACCCTTAGACACGTACGAACAAACTGTTTACAATGCGAAACTATGTATACAATCGCATTTTTGATTTTATATCCGTTTTTCTGCAACTTGTGCAATAATAATCAGAGCAATCACTGTTGTCCTCGTCATCCCTATTGTTTTGTGCATTCAAGCTAAATGACGGGGTTGATTTAGAATACTTTTTCAAGCTTTGATTTTGAAATGCCTACTTGAAATATTTAGCGCAAACAACCGCAAATTTTTTTGTTTCTAATTTAGGCTGTCTTCCAAGTCAAGAAATGTCATACGAGTCAGGTTAGATACAGGTTGGATACGTAAAAATGAAGTCGATTAACAAGAGAATTGTGAGGTTGTAATTTGAACATCATGAACAAAGCATTATTTATTAAGTCATCTTTCACAGAAAAAGTGCGGAAAGCATTTTTTAGCAAATGTAAAAAATGACATATTTATAGGAAAGCTTTATTGTGATATTATCAAGAAATATCACACCTTTTGGGAAAAAACAAAACTACAGCGTTTTTAAGACTTCAAGTCTTCGACTAAAGGAGAAATAACGTCAGCCTCATTTAAAACATTTGACAGCTTAAATACAGAACACGAGCCGACAGACAAACCATCGGAAATTTCAAAGTCAAAGTATATTTATAAAGCAACATTTTAACTAGAATTGACGTGTTGAAGTTAGACTCGTGATAGAGCTTCTCGTCTTGAGCATTTCCAATAAGCACGATGAAGCAGAAAGCACGCAAAAAAATACTACAAATCTTTTCGCAGCTTTTCATTTAAGTGACTCTTTCTGTTTGATATGATGTTACTGGTTTCTCAAATACAATTTTTCAGCATTTATTTGATTTTACACAAGAATTCAATATATCACATTGCCACATGTTCCTTTTTGCACGCCTTTTTTCTTTACCCCATACATCTTTTAATTTCTCACCAACCTGTAACACCCATCAACTTGAGATACATAACGTGTTTAAGCTTTACTCATACCTGATATGCATTACCAATCAAATTCCCATTAAATCTACTAGCTCACACTTCGTCAGCTATCAAAAATTCTAGTTAACTGTATGAAAAACATATACCTTAGCCTCATCACGCACATTTTATTAAATCGACATTTGTTCCCTGCAATAATCGTTTTGAGTAGGCGCTTGCACAACCACTGCTGCTACCAAAGAGAACTAAAACTTCATAATAGTGAGAGGTGAAACAGAATATACAACAATAGTGTATCAATATCATTATCAAATCATGAGATTATAGGTTAATCGAAGACTTATAAGCAGTTCATAAGGCGATATGTTATATGCCTTCCTCAAATTGATGCAATTCACTAACTACGCGGACGTGTTTCTCGTAGAAACTTTTCAAAAAAAATCTTCTAGATAAGAGCAGCGTATGTAGGAGCAGTTGGCAGTGTAGCTTACAAATTTACAATTTATTAGGCGTGTATATCACGTTACCTTAGTTTTTCCTTTAGAATCACTAAACACCTTCTAGCTTTTGTTGTTTAGCTTGTTTATGCTCTTCTAACAAGTTGTCTAGTCAGTTCTCATTAGTGCTAAATTGTCGAGTTTTTAAGGTGATACACTATTATGAAATTTTATTATGTGATGGTAATTAAAGTAGTGGTGGTAACTGTTAAGTAAAACATTATTATAATATAGCTTATTTAATACAGTAGTACCTAAGTAAATAAAATCATTTTGAATGAACTCATATGAAAAAGGCCAAAAATGAATAAAATCGTTGAAACATTTTGTCGACAATTTTTTAGAGCTGTAAACTTTTTTGATTTATTGCTTCTCACTCTAAATACATTAAAATTGTTGGACACACATCCGCTCATACATTCTACCGAAATTTGATTAGTTTTCCAAAGAGAACGTTAACCCAAGCCCGTTCAAGATATCATGAGCTGAGCACACGACGACGTATTTATCCGGCAGGTATGTTACGAGAGAGAGATGAAAAGGAAAAGTCTTGTGATGTCCGAAATGGCAAAGTAACAATTATAATGCATTACTTCATGTTTATGAGAATAGCAACATATAAATTAAGTATATAGTGTGTAAAGTTGAAGATGTAACGAAAATGGCTAAAGGCAAAAATGTGAGGAAAATGTTTTGTGTAAGCTGAAAGTAGAGGCAATTAAGAGAATAAATGACATCAAAACGGAGGAGATTGCAAAAAAGTGCACCTTGCACATCCATCCCTTGAAAACATTTCCCCCATAAAAGTGGACAAAATATAGTGAATGAAATCATAATGAACAGGATTGCATGCGAGGGTGTTGAAAGGTTGAATATTTTCTTGCAACAAAGTTGTAAATTTAAGTCAACTGCGCGCATGCAAAACTATGCAGTTATCATTATTTTGCTGGGAAAACTGTCTGAATTGTGTTGTACTTATTTAAATTTTTTTATTTAAAGTTTATCGACTCGATTACTTTATTGATTTGATCGAACAAATGCACACTATGCGCTGGTGCACCAACTGCATTTAAAAGATGTGATTTGACTTTGGCTACTACCTGTCAAGTTTCAAAATGATACATTGTATCGAATGCTTTGTAAAAGTGCATGCCCATCATATAAACCTGTTGATGTCCCATCGCTGCTAATTAATATACGATAAGATATACATACACCAGTAGAGAAGTTGTGGTTAAACAGGTATCATAATCGCACTTTGTATTGGTTTGCTATACAAAATGAGAAACATTAAAAGTGATATAAATACTGTGATATGATACGATGTGATATGATACGATATGATAAAATGGTGAGATGAGATGCTGGTATACCAACAACTGGCGGAAAGATCTTTCCTCTTCTCTTGCTGTTCTTGAAGGGTTGAAGTAGAAAACACGGCAGAATTTATGGTTACTTTTTTAGGAAGCTGAAGTGAGTAATATAATAGCTTATTGTAGCAGAAGCAACATAAAGACGCCATCATCATCAACGTTTAATGCAATCAGCATTTTGGTAATGCAAATACCATAATGCGCAAATTTTTATGTTTGCTTACCTGTCTAGTAAACATGTATGCATGCATAATAATATAATATGTAAGTGTATTGCGGTGGCTAATATAGCATACGCCAACTATAACACTGAAATTAGTGATGGTTCCTTATTGAACTCTGAGCCCTTTTGAATGAAAATGAAAGGATATTAGAATACCTTCGTATGCAAAGGAAGGAAATGCATACAAGAAAAGGCACTTACTGCATGTATGTATTAACGGAAGAAGGGTGAGAGATATTTTGGCAATGTTCTTATGCTGCTGCTGATTTCTTACTTGACCTGTTGGACTGGGTCACTGGACGTTTAGTGGTTTGAGTTGCATTCATCTTGCATATTATTCTTAAGTAGGATGATATAAG
>JAQIXW010004981.1:0-10917 GCA_034700685.1 Willowsia buskii | reverse complement strand
AGGTCCAATGGTCAGAGAAAATCGCTCCGATGACCACATGCCAGGGGTGGTCTTAATCAACCTGGACGCACCTTATATATAATGCCTATATGCTTAGGATGATCTGGTCACTGGAGCTTTGAATGTATATACGTGCATAGATATAAAAGTAAACCATGCTTGCTTATCACCACGCAAATATAGAGTTGGAAACGTTTAAAAGAATAGAGCTTTAGCAAAGATGGTAAAGAGGACCAACAACAATACTTTTAGATAGAACGTGTTGTACAACGACCAGCTTGGAGGATGGAGGGTTAGCAAACCTATACGCTTGCAGATGTTCGCATGCCTTATCAATGAAAAAGTGGTTAGTTAACACTAAACCTTTACGGACCTTAATAGTGCTTCCAAAACCATAAGAAATAGAGTGATAATAAACGCACGTATGTGCATAAAATATACACCATATTATGTATATATCTTACGTAGTGAAATGCATGAGTAGCATTGTTTTGAGTTGCATTGGCACTGGAAGAGTCTGGCAACTGAAAATAACAAATCAATTTTATATTTTTAGTTTATTAGACACAATTCTACATTGTAAATACGCAGGTTTATCCATTTAGTTAGGCTAGTCTTCGTTCCTCATGTTTAGAAACCTATACGTGACTCAAGCTATAAATGAGTTTTACATTTTCAAATATATATCTGTAGCATTATCCAAGACGTTATAAGCCAGAAAACTCAAAGAATTCAAACAGCAGCAACCGAGTACGAACCTCAGTCTAGTCACCTATAACCATTCAGTAAACCGTCTGCTGCGTCTTAGATTATCATTATTATTATCACTAAACCATCCGTATAGCGTGTTCATCTACTTTGCTGTGGCTCAAAAAACTGGCAGTTAGCATGGCTCGTGCATTTTTTTAACTGCATAAAACATTTTCTTTTATGAAATTGCAACATTCATACATCAAAACATCTTTAATGAATTGCAGCGCGCATCAACAGAAGAATCCGACAAAACGACCAAAAAAATTTACGTTTGAACAACGAAGAGAATCACAAATTAAACAAATTATATACCTTGGTTTGAATTAAATTTAATTCAAGATATTTTTGTAGGAATGTTCTCGTTTTTTTTTTTTTTTTGTTGAAGCGACTCTTGGACAACTCCACTGTCATTGTCAGTAGTATTTTCACTAAAGAAAGACATGGTTAAGTTGGAAAATTATTCGTAACAGCAATATATACGATTATAAACCTTACGACGACAACTGTTCTAGGTTTGCTGTTAGCATTTCAATAACAAAAATATTTATTTTAGGATTTAAAAAATATCTTCATCTTACTGACTGACATTTAAAACCGTCGTATATTAGGTTGGAAATGCTCAGGAGTAAGTCCACATGTACAACAACTTTTCCATCGCTGTAAAGAAAAACGCGTTCGAAGCACATAAATTCTTTTGCATTCCAAAACTCCAATTCTCTTAGCAGAGTTTTTAGTTTTCGTGGCGTAAATCATTATTGTTTCTGGTTGGGTAACATCAGAGAGAGTCTTTTGTTGGTTACGGGCACGGCCACCTAGCTTGTGCACTTTCTCCGACAGATACAAGCTACTTCGTTCCAATTTCTTTCAACTTACTTCCCTCAGATCCAGCTAAACTCTAATAATTTTGCATTATACTCTGAAGACAAAGAAATAACTGACATTGTTTGCCTTCAACTAAAACAACAAAGCCCTGCCAGCTAGTAGAGTGCCATTTCTTTTGTGATATTATTTATACAACATAAATAACAAGGATGTTCTTTACACAGAGCTATCCTATTACTTCTGCTACTCGTGATGTTATTATTGCACTTTGTATATACAGTATCATTATTTTATAGATGCAGTTGTAGGTTGAATTCACACAACCCCCTCCTGCTGAATCCATTTACCCTGGCCGGAAAAGACTCTTTTAGGACTAAATGACTTTAGGAACACTTTTATTGGCACTGCTACTGCTGTTCTAGAAGCAGCATTGCCAGAAAGAAAATTCAATGTACCTAGACCCTAGAACAAGTTGTCTGTTCACATTACTTCCAGTTTCTCGCTTTACTTACCTACCGCTACTACTGTGATATTGTTACAACAACTTGGAACAAGGTATGTGCACAAAACTATAAATAAGGACGACTGTCTCTATATGTATACAAGTTTCCTACATTATGTCACATGCACAACTTTCACCGATAATATGCAATAAAACATCAGTAGTAGTAACAAAAAGATTGGCTAGTTCTCCCATCTAACTAGCAACTCAACACGAGCACAAATTTTAGTGGATATTTCATATCTACTCACTACTCATGCATGTGGTCTCGAAGCAGTTGCTCAAAATTTCCTTTTGGTTGGATCTCAAAGTTTTTGCATCGTTTGATGCGAAACGTTACGATTACTTGTTCTAGTTGTTTATCTTGTTCTTTAGGTGAACACGGAAGTGTAATTTGCGTTCGACACAGAGAAGTACTAAAGCTTTCGCATGAACAGTAATTACTGTGGTGTGCAAAGTATTGCACTTTGGTGGTGCTCTTCAACTCTCCACTAGTTCATGCTGCATGTACCATTTTCAGATGTATTTCAACACTTTACGAAATGGAACTACGTAAATTAGTCCTCGATAAAGTCTCTTGTTCACTTATTTGCCTGTATCTTGTTTCTTGTTTAGGGATGTTATATTTACAGAAGGTGTTTCCACGTTCATGACTCAATCATACTTTTTTGCGATCAAAAATTTGCTGTTGCAGGAATATTTTATCCATAAGGTTAATGGAAAACTTCGTATGTAGACAAAGATACTGTTCGTGTGAGCAAAAGATTCTAGGAACTAAAATCTTCGAGAAAATTGTTATTTTCCTAGGTTTGGAATCAACTACCTCAAACGCAAATCACGAGGAAGTGTAAATAATATCGGCTATTTCTGATAAGTTGATTTTCGGAACTTATCGTGCAGAGATTTGAATTAATTTAGATTGTTGGAATAACGCGTTAGTAGAGCACGTGCAAGGAAAAAATTATTATAAAGAAACACTTTAGCAAATATTCTAGATTATGAAACAAATTTTGCCAACTTCATAATATTGAATATATTCATACGGTTGATTTCAAATGCTTGAAAACAACTTTTTCGGCTTGTATTATGTGTCAAGCGCAGACATTTTAAAAATATAATTTCATTTGTTGTTGGCATCATTGTTTTATCTATAAATACTTTTTTCTTGTAAACATTACAATGCATTAGTGGTACTTCAAAATTTCCTTTCCTTTCATAACAGACTTATATGTACAGGAACTAGAAACTCAAATATATATTTGTTTGCTTTCTATTGTAAACTGCTTTTTGTAGTGTTTTACGAGTAACTTCCAATTATTTTATCTAAAAGCTGCTCTTGAAGGGCTAGTACAAAACACAACTTTTATAAAATGCAGAAAACCAGGCTAGCATTACAATTTAATTAATTGGCTAGTTTTCTTACATTCCAATGATGACGATGAAGGTTTTGCTCCCCATTTTTAATTCTAAAATGACTCCCTTGAGAAACCATTGCACACCTGAGTTCTACAAGTATACATATATGTGAAATGCCAATGGGAATGAAGAAATATTATATACACATATACCCATAATACTCTGAATTAGCTTTTTTTTAGAGAATTGAGTATGGAAGAGGACGGGGTAAGAAGAAAAAAGAAGAGTTCCAATAACTTTTCAAAACATAGTTACAGAGAAAAGTAATACAGTGTACGTTTTTCAGCTACTACAGAGTACAAAGATATAAACCGAAAGCAAGTAAATGTTTAAGAGAAGCGCTAGAACTATATATACATTGTTTGATCCGAAGTTGAAAACAAACTCCAAACTTACGTTTCAGTTTGCCGCTATGCTTTGTACTGCAATAAAACTAAAACAGCAAGAATGAATGAGAAGTTAGTTTCCTTTCGTAGACAAACTTGGAGATATGATGTCGTGGCGTAAGTACTTGCGTACACCTCAATACTGTTGTTATTATACATCAAATCTATTGCAATTTTTTGGCACAAAAAATGTGAATAACAGACATTTTAACCTTCGTAATACAGATAATACAGTTTGCAACAAGAGAATAAAATATTCTAATCCTGAAATAAGATTGAAAATTCGAAATCTCATTGACAGTATTAGAATGATTACATTGCTGCTAGAGAGGTATATTTCTGCCAAAAAATATGAATATTCCTGCCTTCAAAAAATGGAGAAAGCAATGGGAACGAATGAAGTGATTCTCACGGGAAACTGAATGTTCTTTGTTTGCAATGCGTAGGTAATATCATAATAGAAAAGAATTTATTTAATTAATAATGGCAAGTAGCAACTCACAGAGACAGGTGCATGGTTTTATATGTGTTTTCTTGGAAAAGCCTTTTCCTCTTATGATGAAGCAAACTTATGAATCCAGAAAACTTGTATGTAGTAAGTAGCAACTTTGAGCAAAACTTTCTTTTGAGTTGTTACAAGTCGAAGCACTTTTGCTGGACTTTTACATGTGCATCTTTAATTACATAGTAGGTTTCAATAGAACAACAGAGGAAGTTCTCGCAACTCTGGTCATTAGTCATTAATTCGCAAATTGAACAAGTTATCAATGCATTTTATACATAATTGCGATGCTCAATGGAGAAAGCAATTCAGGGGTAGTGTCGTGTCGATTCTATTCTAAAGCTGATTTCAGGTATTTTCAAGTTTAAAATAATTTCAACAGAAAAATGTGGAATGTGAATAGCTGGCAGGCAATCACCATGCTATTTGTCTTCTTAGCATGACGCATATTTGCAGGGATGCTAACCTATTTTATCACAAGCACCACCACAAGCTCAGCAGAATAAAGAATACATTCATGATACATGCTGAAACTATTTAAAAGAGTGAGAAGGAAAGATAGTAGTTTTCTTTGTAAAATGACATATCTCGTTTGGGGTATCCCTGCTTGCTGCCATCAAATGTAGCATTGTGACATGAAACGCTGGGCTACATATCTCATCCATCCGTAAAGAAAGCTCGATAGCTCCATGCTGCCATTGATTTATGATTAAGCCTTCTCTTCCTTTTTGCTTATTTTCACTTGCCATCCATTGTTTACAGTTTTCATTCAACTTTATGAAGGCTTCTGTATGACATTGGCGAGGTCTGCTGAGACCCTACTTTTTAGGAGCAGCAGTAAAATCTGCAATATAATATGTATCTCTGCGGTTAACTACTTGCTTAGACGTCCATTTAACATTAAGATTAGCGGTGCTGATTGCATACTGAGATGAAATGTTTTGCGGAGGTGAGAGCTTGTATACCTTTGACTCTTGTGGAAAATAAGTTATTTGGAGAAAACCATCATCATAACGTTTGCGGATGCCAAAACAGAGCGAGGAAAAAACAAAATGCAATAATAATAGGATATTTGATGTCTTTGATATTGAGACTCGAGGTAGACTACTAGATACAGAGATCGTAGATACTGTGAAAATCGTACGTTTTTCTGTAGGGAGGCATTTTCGGGAGGATATTGCCTTTTCTTCTTTTCATGTATTTACTCAAGCCACGTAGTAAGTAGCAAGATAAAAAGCTATCATTATTGCATCCAGTAACTCACTTTTTTTGCTATGATGCATCCAATAAACGAGTCCCCAGAGAAGGGAGAGGATAACAAAAAGATGTCATCAACGTCTACCTCATGTTTCAGATTTCGCGGATGTATGGTACCTGATTTGAGTTGGTTATTTTTTTCAGAATTGAATTTTGCCCTACCATACAACCAGCATATTATTATTAGCTGAAAGGAACTGAGACTGAACTGAGACTCGCCTGGTACTCTAACAAAATATTATAATCCTTCCAAAGATTAAATTGGCAAGAAGGCTGGAGTAGCAGAGAAACTATATGCTTATCGAATTTTGCCTTGGGCTTTTGTCATCCACGAATTTTGCAAATATTTATGTTCAACTATTTGCAGGCATTTCATGAATGTTTTTACCTAAGACTCTTCAAGAATTTTAACTTGAACTAAAGAGCAAAGAAATGCATGAAAAAATACAATTACACCAGGGGTGAATATACATAATTATCATAAAATGGTCCAATAATGGTCTCATTTTTAAGGCTAGATTAAAACAGATACATATATCTTTCTGGGTTTTCAATTTCACATCATTGGAGTACTGCGAAGTTGTGATCAAAGATATTTTGAGTTTGTATCACCTTCCCCATGAATACAGCACTTTTACCAGATAGTAATGCAATGTCAAGACCTTGTAATTTCTAACACTTTAGAAACAGATAGTATTAGAATCTTTCCAATCCTCCAGAAAACTGTGCATAGATATATATGATCATCTACGAGTCAATAAACAAAACCAACGAATTCATGATACATATTATGTATGTCTTACATTCAAAATCAGTCAATATTAAAGTAATATGTATGTAGTTAGCAAACATTGGCTAAAGAATTGGCAACCTCAGTGTAAATTCAATGGATTACCTAACATTTGAAACTTTGTGTACTTAGAAGGATGTTGGGTAATTTTACTTTGTCGAAAATCGGAGGGGTGACATGAGACAATTCTATATTCTGCATTTTCGTGGACGGTCTTGTATGAGTTGTAGTATGTAGGTCATACCGTTTTAATCTGCATTCTGCTTTTTACAATGTGAAACTGCATTTGGTTTATTCTTGTTCAATGCTTAATAGCAATGTGTGAGATATGAAGTTTTATAAAAATTAGTACGTTCAGCAAGATGGAACGTATTGCCCTTGATGTAAAGTGCTCTCGACAGCCTAAAGTAAGAATTCCGTAGTGTATCATTAATCTACGTTTGACAGTACCAGTTTCGCTTTCTGGTAACAGTAAGTTATGAAAACACAAGTTGCTTTAAATTAAAGTAATCGGCAACAATTTGAGCACGCAACGCTTGGCACGCTCTTCACGCATCATTTAAGAGAGAACGTTCTCCTGCTTTCATTTTTTGTAAAGTATATACCCTGTATAATATAGCATGCAAGTTTGTTTACGTCGGGAAGTTTCTTATTTACATACATAGAAAAGTACACGTTTGAATATTATACAAAAACCGTTTTAACGGGTGCAAATGGACTTAAGCTTAAAAGGATAAAATGTATAGCATATTTCACCCCTTCATGCATGTAAGGTAGTGCAAACCACAAACATATTTTCTATGATGTAGAATTATATAATATGCCTCTTTCTGCATAGGTAATTCATTCATTTTTTAATAAGCTGTATTAATAATATGACAGACCTTTCTCCGGCGAGTTGGAAAACAATTTTATTAAACATACATGTCGGAATAAGTCATTGGATTTATTAATTTGTAAAAGTCATATGAATTCGACTTTCACCAGACTTTCTGATTTTGGAGTAGACACAATATAATTAGATTGTATCAAGTTAAAATTGACATTTTCTATGTCAGGTCTTTTATTTGTACAAAACTAGCACTTGTACCGTTACTTATGCATGTATGTAGTACCCCAGTAAATCATAGAAATTACTTACGACTTACTTGATCATTAAACATCGCCTAAATTTAAGACTACGATGAAAGTAATGGAATATTATGTATAATGAGTAACTTTCTGAAACTCATTCGCATTGAGCCTAAGAATAAAATTCATACCGAAAACCAAAACAACATGCTATATTCCAGCATTCTATAGTTGTTTTGTTCTCTTTCTGTAAATTAATTCTTATTTCTTTTACACTGCGAGATATTACAATAAATGTTGAATGCACACTTGAATTGACTGTGAATTTTACACATGATAACGCAATGAGCAACGGAGAAGCTAATTGATCAGTGCATGTTTTACATTAAATTCAAAATGTAATATATAATTCAGTTTGCTTGGTTAATTAGTAATTCCTTAGCGTTATCGTTATCAAAAGAGATTATATATTTCTAATTTCTTCAATGTGCTACTCGGATGGTTGAATTCTCCCAGAACAGCCAGATTTCTCCACTTGGTATTGTACCATAGTTGCAGCACTGTAAAACTTTTGAGTTTTCACCCATTGAAATCATTTTGACTCAAGAGTAACACTAAGTCAGGCATAGTGAACTTTTGTGGGATTCAAATGATGATGCTCACCAGACGCCTGTCGAGCTTCTGTTGAATGCGGGTCTTCCAGAACGGGGAAAATTTAGGCTACGTTCTCATTCATCAATACAGGAATGTATATTTCATGGGAGTGAAGAGGAAAACCATTTATATTTGCTAATCTCGTTTCCTCCACACATTCCGTGAAAAGATCGATTGGATTGTTTACGCGAGAGCGTGTACTCTTTTTAAAGGAAAATCCTTTATCTTTTTAAATGAAAATCTTGTGAGCATTCGTATTTGTACCCATAATAATCCGTATACAAGCGATGTATGATGTACTCGATTCAGCATTCGCATCCTTGAAGATTCAAAAGCTAAATTTCATACATTAGTTTCAGTGTCCATCTGAAAGAACTACCCAAGCTTCCATCATGTTTAAAAACCAGAGAAATACATATATGTAGTTGCCTGAGTTGTAAATGAATTAGGTACCATAACACGTTTAGTTTCATAGAGAGAAAAACTATGAAAGCTTACATCCAAGTACGCAACTCCACTCAAGCATTCCATCAAGTTTCTAAACTGCCGTTTTGTTAGCGACCAGAAAAGCAAAGTACCAGGATGGCATATCTCGATACCCCATGCATAGCACATGTCATTCTAGCTCATAATGTGAGCTCAACAAATATGACTAGTGTGAAAGCAACATTTTTCAACAAAGTTGCGTGCAAAATAGGGTTTATTGGCGCTACTTACTAGCTCATCACTCTGAGAGAAAATATTCAAGTATCTGGTGTCTCCAGCAGACATCACTTTCCAAGAAAGGGTCATTTCATGGATATGAAAGAAAGGAAGGCAAACGTGCCGGTACTTTGAGGATTACATAGCAAGCAAGTGGAGATATAGTGATTTGGTATGTCTATGGAATATAGTTTTGATATAGACAATGAAATATATGGATTAGGAAGGACGAGTGACAATGCAACTTTTACTTACATGCTTTTTATATGTACATATTGATGAAAAATACGGATAGACGGAAAAGACGATGAAGTGCAAAGAGCAATCGATTATCTTTGGGAAACTGGCGATATACTCATATATTCTTTCCTACTTTGCCGTTTTTCTATTTCGTATGTATTTATTCAAAAAAATCCCATCATTCGCTTGAAGCGAAAAATTCACTTAAATATGAATGTCGGTAAAGTTTGGGACGTTTTTTCCAAACTTTCGTTCGATATGCATGGTTTTTCTTACTCTATCTTTGCATAATTTTGGTGATAGGTATGGCATGAAAGGGTAGGATGGCAAGAAAATGCTTTCTTTTCAAAATCCTCTTTAGCGCGTTCAACCAGCAAAACTACACCTTCGATTTGTTTTACGCGTTATCAAAAAGTATATCGCTTTACGACCGAGTTTGTCCCCAAAAAGTAAGCTATAAATGGAGTTTGTGTCCACGCTGTGCTGTTGAAAAGCTTCTAATGGAATGCATGCCGCTTTCTCTCACTGATTCCTGTATATAAATGGATACATTACATTGCATCTGAATCTGACTGACTTTTATTTTGATTTTCAGAGAAGGTGGAACCGGGTGTAATTGATATTCCTAGGAGTAATATGTTGAATGGGATATTGCGTCACTTTTACAGGTCTTCCAACCACAACCTCTGAGTAAAGTTAAGGTTTGGGACCAGATTCGTCTCAAGCAATTAAGGATGCCACTCACGAGAGCATGAAATGTTGAAAAGTGAGACTTTGTAGCAAATACGAAGTTGCTTTGGCTTTCACCGTAATAACTTGAAAGTAGTGCTAAAGTGCAAGCTTCACCCTCCTCGTGCGCTGCATATAATCCTCACAGAGTAGCAATTGTAATTGCAATTTTATGTTGAAGGTCTGTTTTCATTTAAAAGTCAAAACGTGGTTACGTGTGAGTAAATGCTGTAGGTAAAGTCACCGACAAATATAACTTAAATGATGTATAATAAAAATAAATGTCTTAATTGGTAAGCTTTTAAGTATCAAAAATGAAAACGATGTCCATATCGAAGCTTAGTATCACATCAAAGTGTAACATTTTACAAAGAAATGAGCATTTATTCTAACTAATGATATACGTACTCAAATTTTTGTTGTAAAATTACTAAAAGTTTAAACAAACATGAGGTACAAATAGGAATTGATACATGTAGTCTTACATTTAAATAATTTTACACTTTGTATAAAATTGTTAAACATTTCAAAACAACAACAACAATGCGGATAAAAGTTCCGGACGCTAATAACTGTGATAATGTAGTAAAGATATCACTAAAAACAGAGTTACATACTTGAATTCTTTCCAAATTGAAAACTTGTAGCAAATTACTAAGTAAGGCAATTTACAAGTTTATCTTAATTTTTAGACAACAAATATGCATGTATGAAGAATGGTAAATAAATATCTTAAGTGGTTCTCTATGAGAGAATGATGAAATATGAATACAATATGGTTTTTATTTTTAAGGAACATTCTCTTTTAGTAATATAACTGAAATTCCCCTGAAATCTACAATCGAGAACATTTTAATGTATTTTGTTTTTCATTTTTCTAATGCAGAGAGAACTTATCTGTTCTTCATATGCTGACAATGAGAATTTGCCTAAGTTCTTGAATCATTCCGAGCAGCTTTAAAATACAATAAGATATGATTTAAAAGTCTAGACGTGCACATTTACAGGACATACCTATTTTAATAAACCATTAATTGTAAAAAGCAAAAACAACACATCATAGTTTAACTTCTCATGTTTGTTTCAGTATTAG
>JAQIXW010004980.1:0-10918 GCA_034700685.1 Willowsia buskii | reverse complement strand
AAATCTTTTCAAATGAATAGAAACAATAGAAAAAGAAAATCTCAACTGTCTTAATATCTGTCTCAACTTTTTTTTCAGCTGATGAGGGATAAAAAGAGAAAGTGTGGGAGGGAAAGTGAAAAGTGAATGTGTGTAAGCTGAGGAGAGAGCAAGATGTTTTATGCGCTTGGGGACTATATGGAATGGATGGATGAGCGGGATGATTTTGAAGAAAAAAAGTAGGTTTTCTTTCCTTTGATTACCCTGATTTCCCTCCGTCATCATTATCATCATCCTCTTCTTCTTATGCTATTGTTTGACGAGAGAAGCGAGAAGTTCTCAAGGGAATTCGTAAATGTGATGGGACCATCATAATTTCCTTGCTAATATTATGTCTTTAACGGAATCCAAGCAAGAGAGTGCCAGAGACGAATCTTTCTTAATGAACTTACTTTCTCTCTCGTTTTCTCTCTCTCTCCACCTCCCCAACTCTGATTTTCTTGTCGTGATCTAATTTGGAAATTAAAATGATGATACGACGACTACTCATCTTCTACAATTAAATTAGTTCAACTTGATTATTCTCCAGTTTTCATTGGCTTGGTTGGTTTTCCAGGAAAATAATTAGAGGATATAGCCATCTCTGCGCCAACCAGGAAGGATCGAAGAGGACGAAGGAGAAAGAAAAAAGATGATGGGAAAAACCTCTTGGGGATGTGTGTGTCTGCATATATTTATCTCCTTCGTTTCAACAAGTCTCTTCTCTTTCACGCTGGCTTGGTTGCCCTCTCCACTCTCCCTTAAAATTGCGTTCAGAAAAGTCATCCGTTAAGAAAGTACAACTTTCACTTCTCCCACAAGTTGTTGCATCAATTTTAGTTTTTTTAATTTTTTAAAACAAAATTTCATTTGACAAACATCTTTTGACACTAAAACAACTTGTCTATGGGGTTATGTGAGTCCGCTCCCAAATTATATATTATTTTACATTCCGTAAAAATTGTAATTGTCCATAATATTGTTTTTGAGAGCGGTCGTTAGGCAACTCATCTATTTCGTTTTCATAACGAAATCTAAAAAGTGGGGAAACCACATGAGATACTGGAGTGAGCCCACTTGTCGGCAATAAACCTTTTTAAAATGGCAACATTAATAATAAAAGTGTAATGAGATTCTCATAAATCACTTTCCCCATGCTATACACTCATGCCATTTACAGATGATGATGATGATAATACTGGCCCTTAAAATGATTTACAAATTTGTAGAGAAAAGCGAGACTTTGGCATTGCAGTAGTGGCTGAAGCAGTTCCCTTTAGAAAAGAAGAACTCAACTGGAAATATTATTTACCTTTTTTCCTTCTATACTCAGAACAGCCCGCGTTTCATTCGACTCAATGTAACTGTAAGTGATCATTCTGGTGCGAAAAACGTGGTATAATTTATTGTCGATTTTCGAGCTTCCCATTATACCAGGTACGTACATACCACGTTTTCATTCAGTTTGTTGATTTAAAGGGATCAGTCAGCGTGTTTCCCTCGAATAATGGAGAAGATAGAGAAGCCTTGGAAACACATAAGCATATAATCTCCGCAAGATAAATTATTATATTTGAAATATCTTTTCCGACCGACACGCATTCCTGTGGCTTCCTATTGATAGCTTTCATGGAACATTGGCTTTCACTTTTGTTCCTCAATGGTCTACTCCATTCCGACCAGTCTGGATCTTCTTTTTTTCTGCAGTAGTAATAAGTACCTACACCAATATACATATTATGCTTAATGCATTTGTTGTACAAATTTTTATCAATCAAGAGAGAAAAACGAGTTAAAAGCGAGCTCTAGAGATTTACAATGCGAGCACTAAAAAACCCACCACTTTCCATACAAACTTGTATATAACCGTTTCAATTTCAATTCTTTCAAAACGATGTCTCAATTTTTTTTCTATTATTGAGCATCATCTTCGGAGTGAAAAAAGAAGGGGAAAAAAGGAATAGCGTAATAATAATGATACCCTTGCTTTTATGCAGTCGATGAAGCAGAATCCTCACAACAAACGGATTTGGAGCGTGTATGATTGCATGTTGAGAGGGAGTGTGGCCAAAATAGTGCTTCAAGATGGTATCCTTTTTATCATAAGATTTCCCAATATATTTTTCGTCACTCAATAGCCTTTTTTCAGTTGTTGTTGTTGCTGATCATTTTTTTCTCTAAGCTTTTACACATGTTTGGAAACTAGATTGCTTGTTTGAATGGAAAATTTATGTGTTGAGGGCACACAAGCATGGATCATTTTTCAACTTTTTTTATGTGGGCATTTTTTCTTTTCAACTTTTTATTTTTATCGCTGGGTTTTCTTGAGCACCATAAAAATATCTTGAGATCAATGTCGATTCAAATTTTTGGCGACTAAGGACACAAGTGCTTGCTAAAAGTATTACGCAAATGCTAATACTCTCATTTCCATTTTTCATGAAAACTTCTCAAAAAAATAACGATTTAAAAAGTGGACACACAGTGCATAATAGAAAATGGAGAGAAGAAGGGCACTTGTATGTTTGATATTGGTTTTTTGGGTGTGTTGACCCGATGCTATGCCATTTTTTTTAAAGGACAAGAATGAAGAGAGAATTCTGCTCTCCTTACTCAAGTCCTGGTCTACTCTCTTCCATGTAGGAAGACATAAAATATTCGACTACATGACTTTAATTTCATTTTTTTGCGAAAGAGTACCAGAAAAAAAAGTAGTGAACGCACATGTTCTCCTGAGAAGTACGGACCAAAGAAGAGTTTTGCTGTTCATGTCGAGATGATAAGTACATTCAATGAAATGTTATGGTCATGATGACAATTGCAATGATCAAGGAGGAGATCTCCCTCCAACAGTTTTGTGCACCTTCTGGTATGGTGTGGAGTATATGGATTAAAAATATTTTGTTGCTGATATCATCATCATAGCTTCATGTCCTGATCACGAGCCGTTGTCATGTTGGATAGATATCAAGTTTTTTTTCTAACTCGCCATTTATTTAATATCTCATATTTTTCCAATAATAATAACTGGTTCATTGGTCAGGGATGGCGTCGAGGTCGCCAAAAATGTATTTTGGGCAGCTAACAAGGAAACAAATTAAGCGACATGTCTTCTCATATTCCAGCAATTATTGTTGTTGATACCGATCCGAAACGTAAGCATTGAAGGAGAGGTTGTGCTTCTGTGCCAATGAAAAAGATGCTGAATTTTTTATGATGGCGGTTGCCTCCAAAAGCAAAAATTATTTGTGCTGGTTGTGTAGTTCCTCTACACAAAAGGAGTATTGTGTTCTCTTTGGAGATAGGCGAGTCGTGACAAATAAATAAGAAACGCGATATTTGTGCTTTTGCTGCTGGCCACATTCTTCTAGTTTCCGGCTCCAGGAGCGGTAACACTTATGAAGAAATAAATAATAATGTTTTTATTTCCTTCTTTTATTATTATTATATGAAAATACTGTGTAGTAGTTTGGCCTTCCACATTCTCTGGTTGGTGGGGAAAGAAAAGTTTTACTAGTTTCGATATTTTCATGGTTGGGCTGCGGGTGACGCACTTTCTCTTTTTTATATTCTTTTTAAGTACTTCCTTCTTAATGTGCATTAGTTTTTAGTGGGGAAAATACATAAAGTATTTATTGTGTTATTATTAGTAAATAATTTGGATGGAATCTATTTTTACGAAGAGGCTTCATATCTCACGTTACAAATTATTGCAGTCTTTTGTCCTTGTGGGGAAAGTAAATGAATGAAAATTCCGTGTGTCATCGAATATTTTTTTTGTTTTGCGTCATAGCGTCACGTTAGGAGAAGTCCTGTATGTTCAATGGACAATTATTAGTTTGTTAGGATTTTGATGGCAATGAATGGAATATGAAACTGTATTTGTAACAGAGGAATTTTGGAGTGTCGAGTGGACAAAAACAAATAGAAAATGTTGAAGCAAGGCATTCATCATTACTTTTGTTATTATGAATATTGCGTAGATTTTTGTTGTAATTTTAGCGAAAAAAATAAATTGTCATTTTTTAAATAGTTACTTTTACAACTTACTAGTGGATGTAATAAATTAGACATTTAGTTTTTTTTATAGGCAACCTCTTTCTCGCCTCCAATTATATACGTGCAAGTTTTTTTGGTTTTCTTCACAATTTTTTCGACTCGTTAATTTATAACTCTGTTCAATATTTTCTGATTACTTGTATAGCCAACAATTAGTGCACAGGGACACAAAAATGTGAAGAAAAACAAGCGGTGAAAGTTCTCTTTTTCAATCTTTCTTTTTCTCTGGCTGCAGAGAATAGACACATAAAAGACTTCCGGTTCTCGCACTAAAGAAGAAAAAACTAAGAAACTTGAAGAAATACTCGGGTTAGAGTTACCAGGAAATGTGGGAAACTATTATTAAAGTATAAAACCAACGAATTCTATGACAGAGGAGCAACCAAGTTCAAAGTTTTGCTATTTTCTCTTCCTCGCTATTCCTTTCCCTGAATTCCTTCTCTTCCAAACGATCCACTTCTTTCAACGCACCAAATTCTCATTCTCCACCAAGCAGTAAAACAAAAGCCTATCATTTTCAGTGGAAACTATATACCCAATCTTGTAGAAATTCTGTGAGCGCAACAATTGCAACATGAAATGAAAAGCTGGAAGTATACTCAACAGCAACAATAACCGTTTCGGTCTGGCAGACAGGGAAACTTCATAATGAGCCATGTATACACTCTCAATTTTACTTTTGTTGAGCTACTTCCAAGTTTTAACCAACAGTGCCGCAAACACACACACACAAAAACATTTCGAGAGAGAGAGACACACTTCTTGTTTTAGAATTTTCAATTCATTTGGTTGCCCAAAGCGGGACAGCAGACTTCTGAGAAGAGATCGACCTCCGCAATACTTTCTCTGTTTGTTGAAGAGTCGAAAACTGCAGAGAGCTCTCTAGTCATTCATATTATTATTATTGTTTAGTAAATCAACTTTTATTTATTTTTTCTCTTTTCATTCGAGACACATTTTCACTCGGAGTCAGTCAATGAGCAAAGGCGTAACCAGTTTCTGGTGTTTTGCGGAATGTGAGCGTAATAAATCTTCATTAGGAGTGAGGCTTTCCTGCTGATGTTGTCCCTTTCATCACGACTTTGTTGTTCCGGTGGTGGGAGAAAGTTGTGTGCCTACCTAGTTTACTTTTATCTGTGGTGTGTGTACACACACGCATAATATATCAAAGTAGGTAGTTGGGTGCACTGCACACATGAATAGTGAAACTTTTTACATACTTTATTTGCATTTATTTATGAACATGTGCGGCTACATAAATCTGAGCGTGTGAAACAGTGAATGAATATGTTTTAGATATTTTTTAAAGCAAAGTTTGCGTGTTCAGCGACACCATGAATGTGACGAGAGTGGTGGTGGTGTGGGTTGGTGACGCGGTGTTGCGCGAGATTTGCAGAGGTGAAAATAGAGGGATTTTATTCGCTCCGGAAATAGATGGAGATTAGCTGCTTTCTGGGTATGCGATCATGACGGCTGATATGAAGAAATACAGAGAAAGTCTGGTGTACATACTTCCCGTCGTTGTGCAAATGGAATAGTTGTACATGTCATGATTTCACTGTTTTCTCTGGAAAAAATTGCACGTAGGCTGGTGGCTAAATTATATATTTTGGATTTTGATACATGAAAAACTGTAATGGAACACGTGTGTCAGCAAGATTGATCTCATCTCATTTTTAGTAGAAAAATATTTACAAGAGTTTGCATGTTTTCAGCGGAAATTGTGGGTCAGGTGTACAAGGCGGCTGCTAGTTCCGTTGAAATTGACCAAATCTATAGCTTTCATCGATAAATAAATAAAGTGGTTAGGTATGCATCTAACCAGTCCATTGGCCAATTTCACCTGTAAATTACCATCTTTAAAAGATTAATTAACAGAGAGCACCTCCACTTATCTGATTAAAATCTCTGAAGCTGTTTTGTTGAAGCACCATTGCCTCTATTTTTGATTAATTTTCTTCAAATGTTTTTTCCATCAATGAGCACTTGAAATCACTGGTTTAAAACTTCCAGCGTATTATTCCATGCTCCTGATTTTCAACATCACTTCCAGGAAGTACAACACATAAAGTCCCATAAACCAGCAGAACCCTTTCAAAAAGCAGTTTAAGCTCATATTAGTGTCATGTAGACAGTTATTACGTTGTTTGTCCCAGCTATCAAGATGATGATGATGATTACAACGGTAGTATGGCAGCTCTAGTCTCCACACAAAAGCGGGCTAAAAAAAACTTGAACAGCGTAAAGTTTCCACCTACTTGGAGTTCCCCTAATAATAATGAAAGCTCGTCTAAACTGAGATGTGTAAAAGGACCGTTAATCATGGCAGGGAAAGTTGTTGAGCGAAAGTATAAAAAATATAACTTGGAAGAAAAGTAAGATGAGGGCATACAGGAACTACGACGAAAATCTTATTTGCTTCTGGCATCCGACCTACATCCATTCGATTTAAACGAATTTACACAAGAAATTATGAAACGTCCTCTCACACAACATGAGCAGAAGGTTTTGGTTGGAGAAAAAGGGGGTTCTCCTTCGCTAAGCTTGCTTTCACCACTGAGAGAAAATTTTCACCAAACTATAAAACCAAATATCGTCAGTTGCATCATTCCCTCTTTTGTTTCGGGTTCCACTCTTCTGCCACTACATGCACTCTCCAGAGCGTGTAGCTCTCGGCTGTACACAGAATGAACAAAAGTTGCACCTGGTCCTCCTCCTGTCATCCGAACACTACAACATATTATGTGAAAACTTGTGATGAAAATTGTTAGAGAATTCTTTACCCTTTTGGATAAAATCAAGATTAAACAGAGGACGAGGTGGAGAGAGTCTCGAACATTTCAACTTTCTATGCACTCATCTATGCAGAGTTTTTGTCTTTGATTTTGAAAAAAAAAATCATTGATCGACTGTGCAGAAAAATCTGTCATCACTTTTTAGCTACTTTCCCCGTTTGCGTTTCCTTTCTGTTTGTATATTCTTCGTCTAACTAACGAGCATTAGCTATCAGAAAATATGTGCGGAGTTGATTATTCAAAGGAAAAAAAAAGGATGAGAGTCTCGAGTTACTTATTTGGCAAATTGCACGCAACATGGGAATTATACGGCAAAAACACAAATTGAAAACTTGTGCTTTCTCGTGGCTTTCCTCGTGTTTCACCTCAAAATTGAACAAAGATAAAATTTACATTAGAGTCCCCAGTTTGATCTTTCTCTTCGTTTTTTAATCACAGTAAAAAGAGAAGTGTTAAAAAACGAAAATAATATTTTTGCACCGCTTAACACGTCATAAATAATTTGTCGCAGGAAAACTCTTGTTTTCCGACTTGTCACCGCAAACTGGAAAATGAATAAAATCACTAAAACATTGAGCATTACAATTCTCTCCGTTTATATCCTCATTTTTTTCCAAGTTCCTTGTCAGCTGAGGAACTCATGTCGAACAAACTGAAACAGGTCTCTACATTTCTCCTTCCTTCTCCTCCTTTTCCACTCCATTAGCGTTCCTCCAACATGGGCGTTTTGGTTGAATGCTTGAAGAACTGTATGCTCATATTACAAATGAAAATCTATGGGCTACTGGCCAATAATTCGAAATAAAAAAGTCTTTTTTTGATATGCTCCATCAATAAAAGTGAATTTACGTCAGCTGTAATAGCTAACTGCATCATCATTATTATGGATCTGTGAGCTTCTGTGGAGTTGAGCTCTACCGTTTTTTGATGATGCACAGCATATACATACATATATACCCCACCGTCACCACCAAACCAAACCACATAGAATCTTTCATAGTAACAAATAATATGAGAGATTCGGATAATAATAATAGGATTCAATCTGAAACTGAGAATTATGTTGATATCGCCTTGGGTGATGGGATGTCGATTTCTTTTTTCATGAACTTCCTCTTCCACCCCATGGTTCCTGCTCGCATGACATCATTTGATTTCCATGGAACCCTCACATATTTTTTTTCATGTACCTTTCATTCTTCCAATATTATACCCATTTGCTGAAGATCACATTCTCAAAAATAATCTAAAAATAGAAATATTTCGCAAGCCATTATAAAATGGTTGCATGGGACACGAAGAAAAAAGATTTTATTTTGATGTATGGCTCTATACACAGAAAAGCATATATAATCGATGGCGAGACATCCTGTCGTGGGGCGTCACATGAAAGTCGAAGTATCAAAGAAACATCGAATTCGAAACAAAAAAAATTGTGCATGAAAGATTAGGAATTGTAGAGCTTACAAACTAGCCCCGCTGTTTTTTTTTTCTGCTTCTGCTTCTCCAACTCTTTCTCTTTCCATAAGAGTTGTAGTACTGCTCACTAGACCAATTTGCTAATGGAACTTTTCCAGAATATTATACATTTTCTCTGGGTTTTCTCTCTACGTTTCTACATGGACGGATGCATGAGCAAGATAAAAGAGGAAGGGAAAAAGAAGAAAAAGTGTTTTTCATTTCTGTGTCACAATCATTCAATACACTCACGGATCCAGATATCTCTGCCATTTCCCATTTTATCCATCCCTCCCTTAATTTTCTTTTTTTTGGTGATGTGGTCGCGGTTGATGGGATATTGGTCGAGTTCTTGAAAAAGCATAATATGCAGTGATCAAACAAAGCGTGTGCATGTTCTGCTTATCTCCTCTTCTCAAAAAAAGTGAATGCTGTCGTACAACCAATAATAGAAATTGTTACCTTTTACTAGAGAAAAAAGGAGTTTCGAAAAGGCGCGATTGTCTTTATGAGCTTTTCAGAAGATGGGGAAAAGCCTCTTGCGCAACCCTTTCATTAAAGAGTAGTGGGGAAAAGGACTAAAGTGCATTTTAGGAAAGATATTATTTTTTTTTTTCACTGTGACCAGACCACCTAGATGATCTTTTATGAATTGCTAGAATCATATCAGCATGCTTGTCATTTATCCTTGAGAGTCGGAGTCCTCACTGGAAAGTGGAAACATCACAAGTGTTCGTTGACGAGGAAACCCTTTGAAGAGGTTGTCAAACGCAAAAACGGTTTCGGTTCGTTTTTCATCAACATCCGATATTACACATGTACCTATAAATATACCTAATCGTCACTTTGCTCCTCGGGTAGGAAAGATGAGCGTAGGTAGCAGACACGACTATTCACGTTTTCTTGGAATAAACATGAACCAATCCCGAGCTACCTTCCTCGTGTCGTTGTTGTTTTTTTCGAAACTTCCAATGTAACTTTTCAGGGAAATCACTAATAGCTTTTGGAGCTTTCCCTCTGAACGGTCAAACAACCTTCTGAAAAAAAGTTGCCACTTTGACTAGATATTATGGAATCCACACTGAAGCTTGTGCTTGTTCTGTTTATACTGCCTTTTTGATAAAAAAGGTTTCCACGTTTTTTACTACCGTCCGCATCCTCAGGATCAATTTCGTAAGAAGGAAATTAGTAAATAGTGGAGAATGACAAGTCGGAAGCATATTTCAGCTACAGTCCTCCTTCATATTGTAAGAAAACCGTGTAGTAATTATTTATTTTCTTTTGAAAACTTTCCCCTGCTTATTTACCTTTACCTTAAATTGTTGTTATAAAACTTGCTTAATTGCATGTTTTTTTTTTCTAGACAAAAAAATGCGATGATGTGTGTTTGTGAAAGACCGAGTTAAGTGTGCCACATAGGTTGAAACAATAAAGCATATATTTTCCAGCGTGTCCGGAAATATCTGGTTTTGTAAGCCCTTCACAAGGACAAAAATGTAATTAATAGTTAGTAAATTTCCATACCATGCTTTCCATTTATTTATGCAAAGGTTACCCAAGAATGTGAAAAGAAATTAATGTGTCAGGAAACGCTCTTGTTTAGAAGCTTCGAACTGTTTATTTAGACTGTTCCAAAAATGGATCTGCTCCTGTCTGAAAAGTAATTTTCTGGTCTGTTTTTATTTTGTACATTTTTTCCCCCTAAATACTTGCAACATAAATAAAGTTGGCAAGTAATTGAATCCAAATGACCAGCAAATTTTTCGCAATAAAAGGGTTATGTTTCCTCTGCCAATTAAAAGTTTCCCAGTTTCAAAAGAATCTTACCCAATTTTACTCTTCATTTGTTTCTCCCTCTTTGTTCTCATTCGTGAGTGTGAAATCTTCAGCAAGTAGAGAGCTCTTCTTTTTTACTCTGCTTTCCACTTCCCCAATAAAACATTTTCCGAGGACATTTATTAAGTCATAAAAAACTTTCCGTCTTTCTAATTTTTTACAACAATAATTAAACTAGTCTCATTTATATAAAAAAATCTCTAGGGTCAAATTGCAATAGATTTGGAAAACATAATTTGCCCGCCTACATAAAAATGTACACCCAAAAGTATTTATTTAAGGTAGCCTTCCTCCCAGCTATACAAAATGTGTAGAGAAATATGAAGAATAAACTGTTTTAATACTTTTTCCTTCCTCTTCCTCTAGAGTACCCCTCATTTTCACTTGAACCTTCATTTTCAAGTGGGGAAAAGACCTTCGTAATATTTGATGATGATTAGGAGAGGAAGAGGACAGATGAAGGTTTTCTCTTGGCCAGATTTAATGAGCAGTCTTCTCATCTCATAAAAACTTATTATAAAACATCATCATCCTACCCCAGACAGTTCACACAGTTATTTCTGTTGGCCTCCCTCCATCTATTTTCATTTCCACGTTTTGTTATAACAGCAGATGAGTGGGCGAACCACGAACATTACTCCAATTATCATGGGACGACTGAATATTTTAATATGGAGGAACACAACTCATTAAACATCAAAAGCCATGAAAAATTTAAAGCAAGGAAAACAATTACCCGTGTTTCTTCTCAT
>JAQIXW010004979.1:0-10918 GCA_034700685.1 Willowsia buskii | reverse complement strand
AATTTTGTGAACAGCGAATACACGTCCATTTAGTGGTTGGTACGAGATGCTTGGCCCGAGGAGTTCTAAATGCTTTTGATGTTTTGAGACCATCATGAGTAGTACACTATGATTTGGATAGGCTTTAGGCCATAATTCCAACGTAATTTCCAGCCCAATGCCACTAATATGAAATTCTAGTCAAAGTTGTAATTGTTTGTAGTAATTGAATGCACAGTTTCCAATGGTCTAATACAAAATATGATCATATTGTGTTGAACAACTGTTAGAGTAAAAATAGACAGTTAATTTAATTTATGAGCATTGATTCTGATTTCATTGATGACACATTTATGATTATTTGTGCACTGTTCCCTTCAAAAGTAAAATGGCTGGTTGTACATATGTATAACATGCGAAATGAAACGCGATGAAAAAACAAAATGCGTAATAAGGTATAACTGCGTGTGTCTGTCTGCCTACGTATAAAAATGATATCGCATGAATCATATACGATGGAGAAAGTGCTAGTGTAGTGCCACCTACCTGTACTTACCAAATTTCATCGGTGTACGAACCTATCCGAGTAGTATGTAAACATGTTTAATCCTTCATGTTACCGGAGAAAGTCTTACTTTGTGTCAGAAGAGGTCAGTTCTGTTCACTAACAACTAATTTGGCTTTCTCTCCTTAGTATTACCGTGCGTGGTGAAATCTGAGACATTTTTTTCCAGAATTTCCCGTAAAACCCTTGCGACGCCTAACCAGCTCTTCCTATCCACACAGACAAGTAACCAGAACCAAGCACAATTTAGAAAGAAGCTTGGTGAAAGTTCCTCACGGCACTCGCTAGAAGAAACTGCTTTCACTTCTTCCAAATAAATGCTACATTTCTATCTATATGCAACCAACTTGTTGCTTTTATTACTGTTTCGATCTTTTCTGTGAAACTGAAACATAAACTATATCACCGCGCTTTCTTTGAACATTTAGGTATGCCCTTACTTTTGGTAAGACAAGACTTACATCTAATACCTAAAAATGAGCTTATATTCATACTTAATACCATTATCATCATGTTTTAGTAGTCTATACAAATCTTTCTGTAAGAAAAGCATCTTTCTCCCCTAAATATAAACTAAATTCTCTACCAGACGACAAAAATATCAGGATCGTAGAAAATAACTGGAGTGATATTGATAATCTTATCCCAATCCACTAAAAATCTACCTATGCTTGGCTTTACTAAAGCAATGGCTTACAATACCCAATGGCTATAGACACGGTAATCTTACCACTTTTGTTATGCACGCAGAAAACGCTATTGAAAAGCATTCATATTGTTGGTAAAAGGACACACAAACAGAAAATTTATTCAGTTTCTAAAGCACTAGTCCGAGCTATTTCCGGTACCCATATGGCAAGTTCCTCCCTCTTAATCTTTATTGAGAAAGTTTTTGCTTGTAGTGGGTTGGGAAATAGGGGATTTGGGTAAGTCGTATAATCAACTATTACACACACCTGCATTTCACTTGTTGCGTTTCCCCGAAACTGAGCTATATATATATGTTACATATATGTACTTATTTTACTTTCTCTTTTCCGTTCAAAGCCATCTACAAAAGAAACGAATTCCTGTTCGACTTGTGTGAAATTGAACCATCTACGAATACTTGTGGGTTGTCTTTGTCTTATTGTCTGCAGAAATAATGTGACTTTGTACGTACATCGTTCAACTGCTAGAAAGTCAATCTCCTGCTAACATCCTTCCCGATTATAATCAAAAATATATCGGGATATACCTACGTATTCGTTTTACTCGTATATATTGACATTCCTGCAATTTACGGCCAATAAAAATCTCATCAGATGGGAGTAAATGACAAGCGAAATGAAAAAACAAAGTGGTAGTTGATTGTTTATATGCTGCTTTTATTCTACTTTTTGTGTTTCTGACATATTCAATGTGAAACATCCATATCCATTATATATATATATGCGTATACCTTCCAGTAAAAGGTCATCCTAAGATAGACCATGATGGGGTAACCTTCTTTCAGGCTTTCATAAGGTAGTTTTGTTGACGCTTGCAAGAGTACAGAGAGACTAACAAATATTTGCTTCCAAACGTATTTTCTATGTGAGAATGACGTCAAAAGATACGGACTATTTAGGATCTATTTAGAGACCACTCGCCCAGTATAAAATAATTAGCAAGCTTTTTACGGGCTTATTCCCACCGAAAAAGAAATATACCAGCGATAAATTGTATCTTTTAGCAAAACATCAAACTAGCGTCATTACATTAATTTAGTAATATTATTTGGTACTACTCTTATGACAGGAAGTTATGTTTGTCTACGGTCTTTGTTTATCTTATTCATATAGAGTAGATCTCCCATCTTCTTTCCCATAATAAAAGATCTTCTTGTGACTCTGTTGCGAAAACAAAATGTTGTTATTACGCCCGACTTTCTTTCAATGTGCGCTCCAAAATATATTTTTGTACATCAAAGCTTGTCGACACATAAACTTCACCGATCTACGTAGACGTACGTTCTCAACGCACTTCTTCTCTGTCAAATCAAATCATTCTAGCTTGCAACTATTGTGAGTAGAAGAGTAGCTGACATCAATGCTGTTAAAAGTAGCTTTCAACATCTCATCACTTCAAAAAATATCACACTCATTTCCCATCCACTATGTACTATACTGCCGTTTCCATTCAACTACTTTCCATCGAAGCACATAGCTTTGCGGAGGAAAGTTTATAAGTATATATAGAGGGTTATTTTAGTACAAAACGTGTAATCTTGCAGAAAGATGAACCGCTTTCTGTAGTCAATTCTAGGTCTTTTGTTTTATAAATCCACTCTAAAACACCGAAAAATTCCATTCTGTTTTAAAGTAAATACAGATATATACAGTCAAAACCAACAAAGGATGGAATATAGTCTCACTTTTAAAATAAAGCATTTTTGAAAGGATGGTGTTGGTAATTCCATGCGAAACAAATTGCGTCGGACGGAGCCCCACTTCAAAAAGAATGACTGACATTCAAGCGATTTTATTGTGTGCATATGTATAGATCCTGTGTCTTATCCGACATTCCGGTTGTAGTTGTATTTTTGAACCATGAAAAACGTAACTTTGAATTATCTTGATCTCTTGCTTTAGTACCTCTCTCATCCATGACAAAATAAAGACAATAAGTTAGAAACCTCATATATGAAGTACATAGAGCTACATATTATAGTGGCGGTTTGTGGTAAAGCATCCATGTGGTGATAAAGTGTAACCGGTACATCATGGCGGTAATAAATATGATGTGTCTACAATATTTGCTGAGAAGCCAAAACAAAACCAACTGGAAAGAATGTAATAATACTGCCTTCAACTTTCACCCTTTCAGAGAAGCACTTTCACCACAGAGGGAAAAACATCACTATGAAATCTTCCAAAAAAAAAGTCAATAATCGAGCGAGATAGACCGTGTCGGTCATGGATAATCTTACATCGACATCAGCAAAGCCATGTTTTCTAAAGAAATTGAACTACAATTTTGCATCGCTGGCAAACAACATCATTTCAACAAAGAATGTTGATAGAATCGATATTTTCTTTTATCAACCCCATTTTAGTCCATCTGGAAAATTGCAGGAAATTGTATGCTCGCAACATCCTGGTCTATCGTCTGACTTACATGCTTCCAAACATAAAATTACGGTTCAGCATTCATAATAAAATAAAAATTCATGCTCCATTCGCATTAATAATGTTAGTATAACAAGCTTTATTAATTGGTAGAGAATGTAAGCCAAATTAAAAGTCTTAAATGCTCATGCTTGCAAGTGAATCTTCCTATTGACCTTTACGACAGGTCTCGATTTGCTAGCAAAAAAGTGCATCATTGGGTTTAGGTCGTCTGAGGAGAATAAAACGCAATGTTGCATATCCTTTCCCTACAACAGAGGGCTGCTTGTGATCACGGATAGGAATTTGCTTTATTGAAAACTTCCTCTGAATTTATAGCTCCTCAAGGGAATTTTGTAAGATGCTTTTACACGTTTATTGCGCAAATCTGTCTAGTTACACGTTTACTATGAGCTCACGTCTAGTAGATTATCCACTTGACGGGGACTACGTGATCCTTGTTATTTACTACTAAACTTATAGAAAAGGCACTACCTTGTGCATACATGAGCTCATACTTCACTTGAAATAAAACTAGGTACTTTACAAGTTGCAGTCTGTTTTAGCAGACACTTAAAAGCTACCAGGCAAAAAGTTGAGTTGTACTAGCGATAGTTGTAATAGCAGATGAGAAATTGCGGTGAGGCCTGGGGCCACAAAAAGGAAAACATTATACCATAAAGTTGATACTAAAATGTCATTAGAAATGATATACTTAAATAATATAAGTAGTGATACACCATAAAAATAATGATGTTGATTAATAATAAAAGTTGTTTCACATTACCCAAGTGGCAGAACAAGTTTATTCTGATATCTGCGTGGGCTGAGTGGAGCCATGAGACAAGCAGGGCTAAGTCCTCCTGCACCATCAGCACTGCCTGTGCTATCTCTCGAGAAGTAGTTCCGAATGCTACATTTTTCCATCAAGTTGTCCACCAAATCAAGACTCAGAGTTGAACCAGTTGGGGTTGTGGATGTGGACGTTGTACTGGTATCCTCCATTGAAGAGCTTGTCGTCACCTTCAAGTCTGGCAAAGTTGTAATGCTGGATTTTGATGAGGATGGGTGAATTTGAATCATTGAAGTTTGCTACTTGTGATGTGCAAAGGAGTTTGAAATAATATTGCTGATTTGATTTCTTGGATATGTATCAAATCCGTTTATACAAGAACAAAATATATAAGTATGTTCAATATTCAAAGAACATCAACTGGTTGTGTTTCCTCGAAATGTCCATCAGCAATGTACAAAATCTTGGCATTACTGATTACTTTGAATTTTTGTGTTGTGTTCTCTTTGGAGAATACACAAACTCTCACATAACTTTATTTATAGTAAAAGTAGCGATATTTGTAAGCATTCACATAAACTTATCATGTAAAGTTTTTTTTCGAATTTCTTTAGGGGATTTCTTAGTTTTCTTGTAAGCACATGTGACGTATTTCATCCATAACTCAAAAAAATACTTGTTCTGTGGGCAGAATACACAGAAAACTTACATGATGATTTATAATAATGATAAAAAACGCGTGCACGTGTGTAGCAAAAAATAATTTTATTTCCGTCTGCTTCTTCTTTTTTTCACTAGAGTTTCTATATCGTGGTGATGTATTTATTAGTAGAAAAGAGTCTCACTTGATTGCGCGCTGGTTTTTCCTGACTGCAGTTGTAACCACAACACAACCTCCGTGTGACTTTCATATATGTACGTCAACTTTCACCACAAGTTATACCGTCAGAAAAGGGAACACACGAGAAAAGGTGGTTTGCACTGACTGACTGAAACCTCTACTACTATAGAGGCTCCACGACCTCTTTTTATCCAACCCCTTTGGACAGTATATATGCACTTGTAGTCAGTGAAATGGAAAGTTTTGCAGGCGATGAAAATGATGGGGAGAAAGCAGTAAAACTGTTATTTGTGTTCACCCAAAGTAGTATACAATACACTTGAAAAAAGAGATGTGATACGATGATAAGAGCGGCTATCAACTTGAAACACGGCTTCTGTTGGAAAAATCACACAAAAACATCTTTACAATCCAAAATACAATATGAAGACTGATAGCTCAACAAAGTTGCAGCGTCTAAAACTATATCATATTCCCTTTTGAAAACTTTTTCCAGGTGTATGCTCCGTATTAGGAATAAAAGATGGGCTTCTATTCAACTAAAGTTTGTGTTCGACTTTCTCTGAAGAAACAAGCTTTAGAATCATCGGCGATGCCAGGTCTATAGCTACAAACATGATACTTGTCTCAAATGGTGAATAGTTGAGATGCCCCAGCTGTAAAACTTGTTAAAACAATGGAGAAAGAATATGAAAAGAAATAAATGGATATGCAAATACTCTTGTCAAAGATGTTATTTAAGTATATATACATTTTTATGTTCATTTAGAGTCACCCATCACCATTATCATGCAATATCGAGTACACCTCACAAGCGAAATGAAAATATTACTCATCTTGTGGACGAATACGAAACCGGAAAAAAGCGCTTTCACAATAGTCACCGGAAAACTAATACTAATTTGATCAAAGGCCTCTATCCGCAGAACACTTCATTGTTTGCATTATATCCATCTATCTGAACCTAATATACATTTCTCGAGTTTCGTCACCACCGTAGGCTGGATGAAGAATAATTATTCACAGAACACTAATTTTGGAGCAGAAAACCAGAACGAACGAAGAGAAGGGCAAACGAGCATGAATATTAATGGCTGAATCATACACAGAGATATCCATATATAGTATGTAATGTACGTCTTTTTTAATAAAGATAAATTTATAGAGAATTAAGGTTTCATTCATTTCTCTGGGACCTCGAGACTGGAACTGGATAATATTTTGTATATTTTGGAGGTTTCATATATCGTTCGTGTGCTTCCCTACTCCTCCTCTTACTGACATTGGACAAGTAGGCGCAGAGAGTTGGAAATTCCAACTTGGAATTTAAATCACCACATGCATAACAAAAATATGTCTATCTGGTTTTTACTGACATACCGAGATTTTTCTGTTAGTGGTAATTAAGTACATGAAGCGGAAGCTTTTAAAAATTGATTCACTCACGTTCAATTAATTATGCTTGTTTTGCTTGTCAGTAGGCTGGTTGTTTGCTCATGTTCATTATAAATGCATGTAGAGTACATACGCACTGGATTTTTTACTGCTAGCGTTAAGTTTTTTTTTGCTAAAAAGCAAGCAAAAGACTCACCACGGTTGCTTCCTCGCATACTAAATTTCCAACGTCAAAGAAGTGGGAGATGCTATTGAGAAGGAGTGTGTAAAAAAACCTCATGTGCTATATGGATGGGTTCGGTGGGAGTAAGTGGATGCCAGTTTTGGTTGTCTATGTTCGAGTCACATCTCGCATCCACAATAGCATCAAAATCACATCCACTAATCCCAAGGACCATGCATAGGACAATGCAAAAGACAACGATGTACATTTTGTATTGTGCTCCTAACAAGCTAGTACTTCTTTTCGTTTTGTTGACAAAATCGATCATCAACACTGTACAATTTCTAGGCTAAAATCTTCCCTAATAAGGGAAATAAGCTTGTGTACACGGAAAAGTAAAACCGCAAAGGTTGAATGAAAACTCATGATGCATGCACAATATGCAAAAAACAATATTTTAAAAATAAATGCCTACAAAGAAATGATTTTGCATACTCCGTAAAATTGAGTACCAAACCCGTATGAAGTCTCAGGCGACAAGCATTTTTGTCCACTCAGTCGCAAATAAACATCGTTGCACAGTTCTACATTTTTTTGTTCGGGGACAAAGACTATTTTGTATCTCAATATTATCATTCATCACAAAAGATGTACACGTTATATAGAAAGCATATAAAGTCAAGAGCGGTAATAGAGAAAAAAAGTGGTTTATGTATTTTGACAAAAGTTATAACACAGGTAGCAGGAGTAATCAAAATCAAAACGGATTGAAATAGGAGCTTCTATAATATCTAGAAATATTGAACTTGCTTGCAAGATACATAATAAAAGGCAAGTAGGTAGAAAAATACACGAAAACTACATGTAAGCTTCGGGTACCACAGCATATTTATGAAATATGAGATATTCTACCGTTTCCACAAAGAAGCTTTCAATTTCATGATTTCATCGTGTTCTTCTTCTTCTTCGTCTTAACTAACTATAAGACTGCTAGCAATACAAAGGAAATGCCACACACAAGAGTGCAGCGTGGAGAAAACCGACTTTTCTTCCTAGAGCCTTTCTCTTCTTTCTAATAATGCTCTAGGAAACCTCAACCAAGCAATCTTCATCTTTCGAGAAGTAAAGGAAGGGAAATTGGGAGAGAGGTGGTTTGTAGAGAGGGATGGATGGAACAGAGAAAGTGGAAGTGTCGACTAGAGTGAGAAATACAGCGAATAGTTATGCATCTTTACTATCTGGATAATAATGTGCTACATACCTTACATATTACACAGGTATTTTTATGTGACGAAACCATAATCATTCATCACACATTTTGTGCTTAAAATTGCATTATGAGTTCCCATGCTAAATTTTGCATGCTTGAACTGTCTTGATGCTTTTAAACCCTAAAACAGCTTGGAGTGTGAGTATGAAGAAAGGAAGTCTTTATTAAAAAAGGAGACCTAGAGCATAAGGTGGTTGAAAAGTGCAAAAAGAACCCACAAGCACCAAAAACCAACATTGGCACAATATAATGTGTTGTGTTTGATGTTTCCTTTTTCATTTTTTTTTCTCGGGTCGGAAGTGCTTGTTTCATGTTTTCTTTTCTTCACCACGACCTTAATAGAAACGGCAAATCCAATGATGTTTTCGGTTGTATCTTTTATCTTACTTGAGTTTTTAATAATAGTAATGTATGCGGTGCTTGTATGTGGTATGAAATTGCCTGAAAACATGTGGTTTTCCCACTCCATTTCAAAACATGTGCCTGGTATAAATTCTTCTCGAAACCTTATAACTTAAAAGGTTTTCAACTGCTTGTCTATTTTCGTTTGCTTTTTTATTATAAAAACATCTACAATATTTTTATGATGGTAATGATGAAGATAATAGCGGATAGAAAAGTCTTATCCAAAAGATATCGTTTATCCATTTACAGTCCTAAGGGGAATAACTCCACAAATATATGGGAAAAGCCAAGCAATGACTTAGCTAGTTCAAGTAATTGTGCTTTTCCCCAAAAAAATAATGTAGCCGGCTTTTGCGGAACCATGTTAGGTCCGATATAATATTTATAGCAAATGGCACAGCACCTTATATTGTTGACTGTATTATGTAGTTTGAGAATCATTCTGTAAAGTAATATAAAATGGAAAGAGGTCTTGCATGGAGAAAACTAATGCAGGTGAACCAATATGTACGTAGTCTATAAATATAAACATTTTAACTATAAAAGTTCTAACTATAAAAATCTTAACAAGGCTCTTGGTACAAAAACCTAGGTTATTGGACCACTTTTCAACTCAAACATTGGATTGGAGAAGAGAGATGGGAGTGTGAGTGGAAAGGGGGTTGATAGTTGATATCACATCGAAAGTTGATGACTCTACACAGACATTATTATTTTAAGTTATACAGTACGTGCCTCAAAGCAAGATTGCATTTTGAATTATTAACAACAAAAAGTACACAAGATTGGGAGTGGGAGATGGATAGAAAGTAAGGAAAAAAGGATGAAAAACAGCTTCATTTTCTTCGTCCTTGTGAAAACTCAACGAAGAATGAAACATTACTTGAAACATCTTCAAATGAGTGCTTTCGAATTCGTAAAAGTTTTACAAAGTACACACAATTCACATGTTGCATCTTCTTACGTATGAAAAAAATCGTATGCTGCTAACTTCGACGAAATTGGAAGACATGAAATGGACATCAATGCATATCAAAATGGATATTTTCGCTACTAATTCGCATATAGGTAAAAATCAGAGAAAGATTTACTTTCTCTTTGTGGCCTTGTGTACCATTATTCTAGCTAATTTTTCCTATCCCAAGGATGCTACATTATCTTAGTATTCAAAATCATTCACTCCTTTTAAATTTCTACTTCTATTCATAAACTCCATACGTTGATTCGTACCCCTAGGAAAACGTAGGTGTGTGGTAATGAGCAGCACACTAAAAACTTCTGCAAGGAATTTAATCCTCTATTGAAGGAATTCTCCGAAAATCAGGTTTAGCTTATGATGAAATACGATACTTATGATGTCTTAAATGTAATTAATATTTATAATTACAAGGTTAGTATGATTAAACATGCACACGATTTTATGAGAAAACCGAAGCAGACAAAACAGTGTTAATGGGGATGTGATATGTGATAAGAAATGCGAAGTTTCAGTCTGAGAAACGGGATAATATTACATGTGGTGATACCTATATACAGAAGAGTTTCCCCTGAAAGAAAAACGGTAATAAGGCTCTATCAGCTTATTGTACTTGGAAATTGAGGGAGAAATAATTAACTGATTAGTGGATTCGAATAGTAAACAGGCAAGATTCTAGTAAAGAATCAGTACAACAAAGCCCATGAGAATTCTATCCTGCAGCACTGTCATTCATTATGTATGGATGCCGGTCTGCTCACTACTGCTGTATGCTAATTATGTAGTGCAAATTAAAAAAGACTTTGTATGTAAAGAGAAGTTTACTCAAATGAAAACTTCATGTAGCAGCAGTAAGATCAATGCTTGTACTACTGTACTAATTGAAGTTGAAAAGCATACAAGTAAGTTTAAAAGTAATTAAGAATTTGTACATTACTACTCCTATTTATGACATATATAAATCACATTTCTACTATGGATTAATCTTTAGTTTAAGCTACTTGTAAATTGTAAGCAAAGAAAATACCTACTACAAATATATACAGTATTCCTGACATTTTACGCATTTCAATATTTATACTGAAACCCAAACTGTTTTTGTTTCCTCCACCCACATGGCTTTTAGTTCTCTATTTCTGTTGATTTTGTTTGCAGCACCTGTCACGCTCAATCTTCTAGCAGCTTTTGCTGACATGACCGTTTTTAGGGTCGTGTAAAATTATAATTTATAGTAATCGGATTGCATTGGGGGAATTATTCTGTCAAAGATATTGTGGGATGAATTGATGAAAGCTAACAAGTGGCAAACACACCATATAATATAGGGATAATCTTTGTCGGCCTTCTAGGAATCCTCAGTTTCCAGGTTATTTTTTCTCAGTTCCTTATGGGGGACCTGAGCT
>JAQIXW010004978.1:0-10921 GCA_034700685.1 Willowsia buskii | reverse complement strand
TCTTGTGGACCCGATGCTAATGAAAGGGTTGTATACATTTGGAAAGGAAAGATGGCGGAGTACCTACTTGTTCACAAGAAAAAGATACTTTCTCTTGGTAGTCGATAGGGAATCAAACAATTTCTACACTATATCCGCCTGGCAATCTACAATTAGGTACCCAATTACAAATCCTACAATACCACCAATCTTGATGGTATGGGTGACTGAAAATAGGCAATTTTATATTCAGTGCGACTACTGCGCAAATGTGAACCATTCACATTTTTAGAAACTCAAGTTGTCCCAAAAACTTACACGGAGTTGGTAGGTCTTGAACAAATGATAAATCAAATGTCTGCTGGTCCACCGCAATTTAACAACTACATATTGGGACTTGCTCCATCTAAATTCCGAATTGAATCTTACAAATCAGTAAAATATGTACTAAAAATGTTTTTTACGGACCTGCAAAACGATCTTGACTCTAAGTCTAAAAACATGCTTGATATTCATGTCATATCGATATTGCTCCCAGACAATGTCACCATAAATATAAAGCACGCCATTGGAGACTTCAGAAACTGGCAAAATCTAAGTACTAATAGTTGTCCAACCCAAGGTAGCAAAATGTATCATCCCAAATATTTACCTGGCTTTTGGCGAAATGTGCAAAATGATCTTGCTGAGTTCCCAATCTGGAGTTTGGCAATTCGAAAAGATCGGTTACGTTTTGTAAGCTGTCATCGCGAAGAGTATGGGTGGGGACATAAGCTTGTGGACTTGGTGACAGCTTTGGATATTTGGACATGGATATTTCTTTTAGCTACAATCTCAATTATTTCAGTTATGACGTCTAAGATAATTGCCAGTTACCCAGGAACAGACAAAACAATTATAAGCAAATTTGCACCGAAAGACGTAGCCATTAAATTATTTGTTGTTTTACTGGACCAAGGTGTAAATTTGTTTCAAAAGCAGATCAGAAAACATAATGGGTTAGGAATAATATTGTTTTTCTTACCTGTTCTTCTTTTTGTTTTGAGTAATGAATATAAAGGATATAATATCATCAGATAGTTGAGTGCACCTCTTACATTAATGCCATTTGACGCGCTAAATTCATTAATTTCAAACGGCTTCGTGATGTACACTTTACCTCATCGTTTAAGACCTAAAACCGCTAAACGTGCAAAAAGAGTAATGCAAAAACATAGGAACGGAAGCACTCTAATAAATGATCATGAAGCTTGGCCAGTCGTTTCGCTCCTTTGGTGGTATGTGAATACGCAATTGGACACCTATAAATCTTTAAAGAAAATGGCCAGTGACAAAAATGTAGAAATAAAACTTGTGGGTGCTACTTTCGATATGAACAGTTTGTGCATCCACATTTTAAAAGGTGTAATAGGACAGCAGCAATTTTGCATGAAAATTCAGCATTGATTGTGTATACAAATTATTCTAGACTGGGAGCACCTGTGCATCTTGGGAAAGATAAAGTTCATGAGACTTGGAATGGATATAAATTTTTTGGACATGTTCCACTGAGGCTTTTGAACAGAGCACAATTACTGGCGCAGAATGGGATTCTAGAGTGGTGGAGAAAATATTTTCATGATAGCCGAATTCATATGACACATTCAAAGCTTTTCAACAATCAAGAATCAAAAGTTAGTCGTCATGAAAATAGTAGTGACAAAAAATATTCGCTCATGTTTATCGTAATTCACATTATTGGGTTCCTGACCGCTTTGATCGTGTTTGTAATATTTGAGATGAGAACAGTTTTAGGTCGGGTTTGGATTAAGATTTCATGCCGGTGCGAATGTTGGCGCTATAAAATTAAGATTGAAAAAGAAAACCGAAGTATTATTCATGTTAGATCAGAAGTTACTAGTTAGGACCGTGCCTTCTCATATGTAAAATAAAACAATCTCACTCATGTTATGCGGTTTCATATAATAAATCACTTATTATACTCTGTTTCTTAAATGCACTTGAATGTACAATAAAAGTATATAAAACTTTATTCTGCCATTGACAGTGGAACTCAAATTCCTCTTGAAAGTCTACTAATACTAATTTGTAAGGAAAATGCGTATCATTCTTTTGCAAAGATAATCTGACAAACGTTGAGAATAATAACTACCTCATAATTATGAAAACAACCAAAATTGCATTAAGATGAATATTTTACCAAGTGCATAGGGGACTAATGCAATTTGATATTAAAATTTACTTATTAGTTATATTGGCCTCTTCAGGAGGGAAAGATGGCATAACAATTAATTATTTTAACGAGCTGGAGTAACGAGTAAAGCAAAGTTAGAATTAAAACCGCATTTTCTTTGTTATGTGCATATAACAAACATATTTACCCATTTAATGTATTGAATGTCTACATTAGGAGGTGGATATATTGTATGAAAAATGCATGCATTTTTATGCATTATATCGTCCTCATTATATTGGTTTCCTCTCAAAGTTGCTGTCTCTTTAACTATGTTTTGTGGTTTCTTATATGGTTTTGTAGGATTCTGTTTTGGTTAGGATAATGAGTAGCTGAAACCCACTTTCTCTGGCCCTAAATTAGAGAAGCGTCAAGTAATTACATGCTTGGTTTATTCTGGACAACATTTATAATTGTCTAAAAGCATTTACATCTTGAAGCAATCTCTGTATTAATCAATACTTCTTTATGTTGAAATTGAATTAAAAAACTTAAAAGTAATTTGTTTCCAAAGAAAGAAAACTCACAACAAATATAATTCAACTGCAAAATATAATAATGGGAATGGTTACATTAAAGTGGAGAAGTCGAGCAAGATTTATTGCTGTCCAAGACCTGGTATGAATTCTTTTTCATTAAATCATTGATATCTTTGGACATTTCTAATTTTTTTGTTTCTATAATTTTAGTTTGTATCTATATTGGGGATATATATGTTGGTGTTAGGACTGATATATGTAATCTATCCATCATATTCGGTTAAGCCGGAAACATCAGTGATACTTTCAAATGGTATAAGAAAATCATGCATTCTCCTCTGCAATTCTATTTTGTTTCATAAAAAACTCAAACTAAAAATCCGTTAATGCTTTTGAAAATTACAAGAGACTGGTTGGGTGTCCTGGACTGCTCTAGTATTATCTGGTGTGCATTGTGTTGCTCCAATTTTGCTATCTGTAAAATTAATAAGAGCCACGGAAATCGTGAGTTCAGAAGTACTGTATTTTTCTGAAGGATATTAAATAATTTGAGTAGGCATATCGCACAATAAACTATAGAATATAACTTTTAATTGTTTTTATAGGATGTAGATTTGAATACTGCTTTAAAGCTTTCAAAATCTTGGAATCGATATAACATTCTTCTTATTCTAATTAGCATAGTAAATGGATTCTTTTTCGTTTCTGGACAAATATGGTTTTTCATTTTCCGGATTCCATTACGAGTGGGATTTTATTATGTGGTTGGTGGCTTTGTAAATGAGCTAGAGGTCAAGACTGACACTTGAGATATGTCCACAGCTTTTGTAGTTACAACACGCTATACTGGTATAAATGCATAAAATTTACTAATTCTATAAGATTACTTTGAATGTTAAAATAATACAGTTTTCGCAAAGCAATATCCTTACTTAATCCTTTCTTTCAAGAATATCTTGTAAATTAATTGATTTTATTGAGGATTCTATGATTTTTTAAATAAAAGACACTTATCAATCGTCAGTTTTTTCATATTCATACAAAAAGTTATTGATTGCATTCAGATTGGATGTTAACTTCATTTATGTTGACCTTTTTGTTAAATTTAGTACATAATCATTCTATGCCTCTGGACCGCCTATGGATGGCAACAAAAACAAGTTATTTCCGGAGAAGAAAGATTTTTAATAAGTATTTACCTTAAATTAAAATAAAAGTGTTTCCGAAAGTTACACAGTGAGAAGAGGAACAAATTGACGCATTGTAGGACCCCACAACAATCAACATGTTTTGTGCATGGTTCTTTATTCATAGAACAATTTCTCGGAACGGTAGGTGGAGTGGTTTCAACGGTTATGTTGATTGTAGTAGTTTCTAGGCCAAACTCTGGTAAAGCCTTTTAAGTCAAAATAAACAAATTTATCACAGCGATTATGTCAACATTATTTGATCAATTATAATATAAAAAATTTAAATTAAACCTCTGTCGTTGTTGTCTCAAGATCTTCTTGAGTTAACACATGAGCTGCAAAAAATACCAGGAAAAAGAATTTTACGCAAGCTCCAACCTGAGGCATTTTTTCTACCAAAAAATGAATGATATTTTATGTAAGAATCGGTAAGAGGATGCAACAATGATATGATTTCACAAAATTTGTTTCCTAATTCTTAAAATGCTACTTGATTGTGGATATGACATTTACTAATATCGAGTGTATGCATATTTTCAACTATAAAATTTTTCCATCCAAAAATCGACAAGGACATGTTATGTGAAGAAAAGTTATGCTAACGTTCCCAGCAGGGAAATTGAAAGCATAAAACAAACAGTTGGTCAAGCTGTGACGATTCATAAATGCGAAATACACTTTTACATATTAAACTAGCTACCATTAAGAAGAAACATAAGCACTCCTGTGGTAGTACCTAAGAGAAAAAAGTCCCACGTAAAATATACTCTTGTAGTCGTGGGTCACATTAGACATCTTTTATTTCTACTTCATATGATTCCTCATTCTCTTCTTTCTCCTGCATAAGCGATTGAAAACCCAGCAAGGTTTATCCTTGACTTTGAGCAATGAATATTGATAAATCATTTAAAAAGATAAAATCAATTTGCTGAAGTTATGTCTGGCAGATATACATTATTACTGTAGCATATGTTGCACTGCTGTGCGTACAAAGATAAAAAAATTATCACTTAAGATAAAATATTATTATTGGTTTTTAACGTTCAATGTTGCAATAAGTCTACCGACTGCTGACTGATAATAAATACAGAATGCATCACTTGAAAAGTATGAAATAATACATGTAACAATCTCAGTGCTTCAGTGTAAGTAATTTGATCAAAATCATGCATCCGTGTCAGATAAACACTATAAAATTATAACGCATACATCCAAACTTATAATTTGAATGTAATAAGCGTTTGAAGACAAGCATGTAGAAAATCTAAAAATTGCTCTAAATCTAAAAGAATGGTAACATATTGCTCAATTTATGTGGCGGTAACAATGTTCAAATAAATGTGTTGCATTATTCAATTATAGTTTTCGGTCCAAGAAACTGACTGCGTAAGCAATTGAAAACTCCATAAGTGTCGGATTAATAGATTATAATGATAAGCTTTAATTAGTTAACTTAAATCAAATTGGGCATTAATGACCAGCAATCTACAAATAAACTATTTGTATCATCCTTAATAAAGTTATATAAAATAAGCATAGCTAAGTATCATGTGTAATCCTCTTTCATTTAATTGAAGTCCACAAAATGCTGTCATGATTTTCAAGGAAAATGTCATATGCGTTGGTTAGGTAATTAGAATTCGGAAAAACCACAATAGAACTTTATGATACCTTTAATAATTAAGGTTTTGACGTAATTTAATTTGATCTTGGTATTATGGGGGAAAATGTCCTCTAATCGTATTTTATCAGAAGGAAAGCAGGTAATCCAAATTATGTGGCGCAGCTTATTTTACATTTTTATGCAGATATTATAATATAAACATTCATCTCTGTAGAATGGGTCAATACTAATCTGTTTTTCCAGTATATAATATATTCAATATAGCACTAATCTTACCACATATCAAATTGTACAATTTAAAACAAACTGGCATGTATTGTAAGCAATACATATAATAGAAAGCTTGCCAAAATTTGACTATACTCACATTTATCTCATGAAAATCTCAGTATGACTGTAATATTGTATAGCATTGTAATATTATGTATAATCCTTTTGAATCAATGCTAATCATTTCAGGAAGCCGACCAGAGTGGTATTTGTATTCGTCTCAAAAACGATTTAATCTTTAGGCATCAACAATTCTCAACTACAAGGAAAATGTGGAGATAAGAAAAAGAGCCTTATTGCAATCGCCCCATTCTACCTTCAGGCTTATGGGATTTCGGCATTTTCATTAAGCCAAATAAAAGACTAAATAGTTGATTATTATGATAATAAAGACATAAATGCAAGCAAAAATATATGGAGCAAATAAACAATAGTAATTTACTGAGATTAATGGAACGCAAAAGGGTTACATGGTCAAATGTAATCCTATCCTGCATCATAATTAATCCGTTCCCTTAAATATGCCGATGGCTTAAAACATTATTTGGTGTTAGATATAGCATAAATATATTATGAAATTTATTTCGAACACGTGCAAAGATACGTAATTTTTTTGGTTTATTTATATATCAAAAATCATTGTTTAAGAAGACACAATAATCAACAGTAAATTTTGTACAAGGATATCAATATTAAATGCGTGACACGATTTTTTAACAAAAAATTTCTAATGACAAACAAAACTTTTCTCTATTGCTTACTGAATGCAACTGTAATGAATAATGTAACAAAAACAGTAAGAATATATTGAGCTCTAAAAACACTCAATGAACTTCCTGTGCACCGGAAACCATCTGCGTTTGCCGGAAATCCAGGATCACACATACATTTATAATCTACGCATCTCACTGGTCCAAAAATTGTCTGTCTGCATTCCTCATCTCGCGAGCAGGCGCCACCGATCCTCAACTGAGTCCAGCATTTTCCCTCCTTCACTACAGCACTATTAGGGCATTTGCATTTACGAGGTGATCCCGCACAACTTGTAATATTGTTGACACCCAGAGCGCAGCTATCATGGTCGTCACATAGCTCTCCTAACAATGCAGGCCTTACGCAATGTTGATTGTAAAATCTGGATGGCGGTTCAGTGAAGGGACAGGCACATACATTCGACCGGCACTTGACAGTTTTATTGAAACCGATTTTGCTGCATTCTAAGTCTCTTCCACAAATATCTCCCAACTGCTTCGCCTAAAATTTTATCAAATTTAAGAAAACTTATTAGTAATTTACGTAAAATATTTAAAATAAATGTATAACTATTTGCAAATTTGTGAAAAATATTTGCAAGTTTATGAAAAATATATGTAAATTTATAAGAATAATTGCAAATTTATAAAAATATTTACCTGAATGCATATATTGCCATCCTGAATATGCCCATTGTTGCACAAGCAACTCTTCCCAGTCGCACTATTAGTATCAGGAAGACAATCGCTACCATCTCGGTTGCATTGGTTGTTATCCGTGCATGGTTCTTCTAGGTTGTATACCAATGGGACACACTTTTGATAGTCGTCATTCCCAACTTGACCAGGTAGACAACCGCATTTTTCTCCGTCACAAATTGAGCCCTCAAGCTTTGTACATTGTACAGTGTTTTTGCACTCATCTCCAATTTTACCTGCTTCTCTAAGACACATACGCTTATTGCTTGTTGGATCTTCAACGTAAAGGGTATTACAAGCGCAAACTCTTTGGGTAGCAGAGCATGCGGCATTAGAAATGTGAGTACATTGTGCAGGCTCAGTAGTGTCGCAAGAGTCGCCCAAATAAAGTTTCGAAAGACATTTGGTTAAGTCCACGGAAGGCACTCCAACATCATTACAAACGCACTTTTCAGATAGACATTTTGCGTGACCCAGAGCTTCACATTGCACATCTAATGTACAATTTTCGTTTATTTTTGTAGCTTTTAGCATGCAAATATCCATTCCGGGAGGTTTTAACGCGGTTGACGTACATTGACATTGGCCGCTTAAACAGGTACTTAGATAACCCAGTTTACCCTTTTGACATTGGTCGTTTTGTTCACAGTCTTGCCCAGTGCCATCACGAATTTCTAGGCATGCCATGAGGTCGTCTCTGGAAGTAAATTTCTCGTCACATGCGCATTGGTTGGAGGCACAGTGTGAATTATCTAAAGTGCACTCAGGATCACCGGTACACGGGCCTCCAATACGTTGCGCTCTAGACACAACTAGAAGCGCGGCAAAAACAAAAATTTTGTAGAAAAAACTCATTTTGGAGAAAAAATGTATAAATTTTCTGTAGCTCTGTGAAGTGTTAGCTTGACAAAAATATACAGTAAGAAAGAAAAATCACGGACATTCTGTGGATCCTGCTATTGCAAAAATGATTTGTCAAGTTAATCAGCTTATCATATTTGATATATTGCTGATTGCAAATTTTTTGGTGGAACGTGTAGCATTTTATCATGGTCATTGTAGACTGAATATTTGGTGAATGAGATGATAAGAGAGCGGTGTAGTCATCCAATCTGGCATTGATTTATAATTTTTTGTGAAGATCAAAAACAGTTGTTCGCTTCTCTCGATAAGCTCGGCGGTATGGCTAATTACAAGATATCATTCAGGTATCATAAATGATGACGTGACAATTTTATCAAATATTATTTGTACCATGTCTGGTAGTTGTGGAGATAAGGTTTCGAGTTTATGGTAGAATGACTGTTCCAGAAGGACTCAGGTGAGGTATAACTGGTTGTTTTGCGTAAGCGAATGCAAGTATTATTCTATTTATATCACATGTGCGCATTTCTCAGCGGTGTTTGTTGCATGATTTTGTGGGTTACGGTGTTGTAAATAGTAATCTGGATGAATTTTAAGCGGAAGTGTGTCATCATGAATTAGCAGATTGGATAAAGTGGATTAAATGGTGCAATTTATAAGTACACATTTAAAAATGATGCTTTTAACTATATAAGCTAAAATCATTTAGTAAAACGGTGATAATTTGGGATTCAATTAGTTGATATCTTTTTGAGACTTAGCTAAGCGCATAAATTTACATAAAGACTGGAGAATTTTAGACAATAATATGATCATTATGTATTTTTATTTGTATCCGATGAAATCATCCTGTCGATTAGATTAGTGCTAAATATTAGTAATAAAATGCAGCAAAACATTTCATGATTTGAAATAAAGTCATAAACGTAACCTAGCATGGCATTTTTCTGAAATCAATATTTATGATATTACTGACTCGATTATTGATTTAAAGTGATTGAATAACCTATTTGGAAATTAAATTGGAATAGCGGCATGTCATGCAGCTTTAGCAAATTTCTTCTGAATAGGAAATAAAAATTTATGGTTTGAGACTAAAGCTTTATAACTCTAAAGAAATGCACTGTTCGTAGATTCTGTAACGAATTGCATATTTCATGAAATAAATTCAATTGTTTTACTCGCATGGTGCCCCACAGGTGTCATCATTAATCTTGGAATTGGAAATGGAATTCTAAGTGGAATTGTACATGTGTCATGTCAGTCATGTGTATCATATTTGCTAAATTCTTTCATCATAAAAATTGTATTATAAGCTGCGTATGAAGGTATCCTATAAGCTCATTACTATCATTGAATTATCAATTTATCAAGGTCAATCTCAGTTTGCAATGACTGAATAAATGTGTTGATTATGATCTAAGGTACATTTGATGATTCTACTAGCGATTCTTGCGTTTGGAATAAACATCTGGAGTTGAATATTTTACTAGTAAAATTAACGCCATGCTATAATTCCAAGCGTTTCCTGACGTGAAATGCGAAAATAGTAGATTATTGGTTATCAATGTAAATACTGAATTAAAAAAACCTTCTCTTATGCTTCTAGTGTTATTTCTGCTTGACTTTAAAATTTATAATGTTAAACTGGCGATGTGTCTATAGTTTTTTAGAGAGCTATCAGTGAATGCGGTAGCATGTGTTTCATGAATTCCTCTTAATATTTCATTCCAATTTTTTAGAACAAATTTTGGCATATTTGTTTTCGTTGGATATTTTGGGAGAATGGGAAAATTAACTACATATACGGGTCTTATCATATCAATAATTCTAGCAGTGGCATATGTGTATCCTCAGGAAGAAACTACAACAGCAACAACAGCAGAGGTTTACATATTATTTATCCCAATGCGTTCGATTTTAAAGATTTGAGATTACGAATTCTTAGAACCAAACACCAATTTTTATTTCTTTCTCTACAGATACAGATCGTCAAAGAAAATGAGCAAGACGACAAAAATATTACGGATACTTTTAATGATGTTACTACCATCGCCCCTGTTGTAGAAAGGAACTGCTCCAAGCGTCAAGAAACTTGTGTTACGCATGATGACTGTTGTGGAATTCTGGAATGTGTTAATGTCATTCTATTTAAAATGTGTAAGCTTTTCTACTTTTTCTTTTTATATGGCATTGTTGTTTGAGTATTTTTTAGAATTTTGTATATATTGATAATGATAGGTGGGGCCGAACTTTAGTTGACTTCATGCAATATTTTAATGAGACATAAGAATAGACGGATGGAAAACGCATGGAAAAATCTTTTTGAAGTATCATAATAGCTTTTTATTCTTAATTGTGTTTTAATCATTACGTGAAAAATGAAATAAAATATCGTATCTACTGTATTGTCAACTTGTACTACAATTGAATTTAATAGTTATATCCTTTATCTTTATTTAAACAATTTATTTTGCCATTTTTGTGTATTTCTGACGTGTTGCTGTACAAAAAACAAAAAAAACAGGTTAACACATGCACAAGTTGGCAACGTAATTATGTGGTTTTAATAATAGTTTCTTCAAAAAACTAATTAGCACGTGCTGGTTCCGATCCAATTATTTTTGGAAGTAGCGTTACATGTGTAAGAAATATTGATTTTGATTGGAAGTGCGCCTAAATTCGCAATCGATAGTTGCACGTGTACAATTGACATTATACTTTTACCATATGAATGTGAAAATAGAAAAGTGTTACTGAGTTTCCTCATTCTGCATACAGTCCTTGCCCTTTCAATCCAGTGTTCAGACATCGTTTTAAATTCTGTATAC
>JAQIXW010004977.1:0-10922 GCA_034700685.1 Willowsia buskii | reverse complement strand
GTTTAAAGGTTGATATGCCTAAAATAATGATACTTACAGGTTGACCGATATGGAGTGATGAAGAGAAGCTGCGATTATAAGATTTGAAGGATTACTTTTATACGCTAGTAAAGAGGCAGTAAAAAATTGTGGACACGCTGGGATGGCATTAAAATTACCTACAAAATCCGTAGAATAATGATATATCTTTTTATAGCGGGCTTGGTGGAACTTTTGTTGGCTTTTATTAACTGCAATTAGGTACACATTATCTTCACCAAATTATTGTTACTTGTACACAATCACCACTATACGACGGGCTTATTTGGATAGCGGAAATCGGCTAACCAAAACATTTTCATATAAGAACACTGCAAGACAAAAATAAAAGGAACGCCTCGTAGGAAAACTTAATCCCTATTCTCATTCATCGCATTTTTACATTCTAGCGACTGAAGGATCCCATCAGATTATGTTACAATTCACAACGGCATGTTCAAATAATATGGGCAATATAATGACACGGTAATGTATCAGGATACAATGGAATGATGACGGTGATGGCAATAATGATAAAGCTGACAATGAGCTTTGTTTTGAATATTTTCAAAGTTTTCAAGGCTTATTTAATGTATGAAAAGAATCAGCACATTTTTGTGCATACTATTAAGTTGCAAGTATTACTCGCTGCGTACCCGTGCAAATACCTAGAAACTATAACTAGCCCTTCTCAGGGGAGTGTTTGACTGTGATAATGCGATGGAGCCTGTATTTTCTTCGTTCCATTTTTATCTTTGAATTAAAGCAAAACATTTTTTGCATCCACTCACAATCTAATATTTATGTATGTACTGCTTTTAAATTATAGCACTACTTCAGTTTTCTGCATGCTCTGTTCATTTATAATCTTGACTTAAATTTTTTTGCCTCCTTACAAAATATGACAAATGTATACACAGGTACGTACAAACACTATCTAATTTTTGGCTCTTAGAAAACGCTTTTGATAGGAGCTCATAAACAAGAGAACACCGCTTTTATTTATGTGAAGTATCTTGCAAAAAATGAAAACCACACACTTGGAAAGGGCGTAGAAAAATGCAACAACTTGTTTCAGGATATTAACGAAGTCGGACACGCATTAAAGCGACAATGCAGTCGATGCAGTTGCAGAAATAATGTGCTTGTGGTAGTCAAAAAAGCAATTCGGTTGACGTTTTCTGCTTGATAAATAATCTTTTTTGGACTGTGAAATAAACATTTTTATGCGAAGAATTCGGATTGCCATATAGTCATATGATAGCGAAGAAAATAAAAGAATGAACACAAAACTTCAAAACCTCAAAACGTCGTTTGTCGAAACTATGCTTCCGTTTTCTTTGGCTATCAGATAAAATATAATATTGTGGCTAAATGGGATGATTTTAAACACAAACCCTATAAAACTCCAAATTTTATTATTAGAGATAAATTTTAACATAGGTGTCTATAAAGAGTAGTCGATAATTTCAAAGGGTGTATCGTGGTCATAAACCGTCTGAGAATGTTAGACATATATGCATTTTAAGATTGGTTTTACAACTTATCCACAACTCTATTTTGGTATTCTTTTGCACTTGACAATGATACATTTATCACAACTGTAAATCTTCTTTACCTCCGACTAATCTGCTGCAATAAAACAAAACATTTTTGGGTCGTTCTTGAGTTTTAATTGTTTCTCGTTTTGTCATTCCTTTAAAAACTGCACAATGTGACATGAGCAACGGTGTCAGTAAATACTGTTGTGCAGACCAGACCAAATAGGTAGGTAGATAATCGACTCGGCTGCTACAACGCATTTTTACATTACCGCGAGAAACGGTAACTTGCATTTTTGCAACCTACCTAATACTACCTATAATACGTCATTACTAGCAGAGAATTTAGGTTGAAACATTTTGGCATCACTTTGAGAAACCATAAATCATTTGTAAAGTGGAAGAAATCGTTTAAAAATCCTTTTTTGCAAATGCAATGTCACAATGTATGATGATCACAAGAGTTTGCATACGTTTGATTGAATTGAATGACACATGTTCTTGTTGACTTGTCAAATCTAGCGTGGTAGAAATGTAAACATTTCATGAGCCATGTACTACATTCACAAAACGAATTGTTAAGTAAAGTATCTACCATGTACATCAAGTTTAATGTTAACAGAGTCGGGGATGAGTAATAGTAATGGGCTTCTTATGAATTGGGCACCGTATCATGGGGGACAACACTCTACTCTGTCAATGAATTCACCATGAATAAATAAGCGCTGAACAAATGGACACGTTTGATGATAACTGCATAAAGGAATTCAGCAAATTAGTCAATAGAATTCCTAATATGGATAAAAGTTTCTTGTGCGATTAAGCATCATCATTATATCTATGTGAGCACATTGCCGACTAAATGCAGCCCATAACGAAGTTTGCGAGAATTTTTTATCTTTCACAAAAACTGAAATGCACATATGTGCTTTTCCGCTACGTACTCACGTTTTAGGGAATTTCTAAAGCGGTGTCATAAAACAGTGATTTATTTTGTTGCAATCAGGAAAAAAGGCGATGCCTAAAATCGAAAGTAGCCAAGTAATTAAGATTTGCTCACACGGCATATAATGTGTTTTGCGTGTACCTATACATATCTGCGATCGCTTATTAGTCGAGTAAACCATTTAAACATTTTCTCCTACCATTTTACTTGCTCTTTGCTTTTAGAGATGTATGTTTCAAGCAGTGATAGACACGTGACTCCTTTTTGGTTGGAAGTTAGTGCGTAGTGGCATGGCTGGACTTATTGGTAGAGTGCCACAACATCCTCAAAATGATAAACCTTGCTTTCCCATAATAGTATTATTTTAATTGAATTACAGAGGCAAGACAGCAAGGCTTTGCTTGCTTCATTTTGTACCTCTCATGCACATGTACTACAATATTTCATTACTACCACCATCCAACGTTTTTGTGAAAAACTTCAATAAACTGAAACAATAAAGCCGTCCATTCGGCTTGACCATCTGCGTTTCAACTTCCTTTAAAGTTGTTTGTTGACACATTGAATGATGAGAATTGATGCATTTTTTATTCCAAAATCGTTCATACAGTATTTACGTATCATTCAATGCACTTTCAACTTTTCATCTCCACCTCACACCTGTATTCTCAGGATGGTATAGAGGAAGAATATAAATTCTAATTGAATGAGCATATTTGGTATGCAGAAAATAAATTTGTTTTTATTTGTCAAAAGGTAAGCTACTTTAAGATTTTATAATATTGGCAATATCTGTGTTTATGCGCAAAAATACAAATAATAAAGATAACACTTTTTTACCTTAAGGAATTGGTTCCTTCTTGCATTCTGCTGCGACAATGTTACCAAATTTGATCCTTCCTTTCCTTGCGTTGCCCTTCACTTGTTAGATTAGTAATGAAATTGCCGAATCACGTTTTCACGCACAATATTAACTTTTCGATATTATTGGAATCGGTTTCATAATTTAATTCGATTTGTTAAAATGGCATATATTTCAATCACAGCCATGATGTGTCAATTTTCTGGCTTTTGGTAGAGTTTTTACTTACATGACAAGGGGGTTATGTCGTTAAGTAGCAAATCAGATTAATTCACTGTGCCTATGATCCTTTCTTCCGAATGGTTTTTCAAGCAAAAGTTCCCCACCCAATAAGTATGTTGGCAAAAAATTGCTGTGAGAATCACGACAAGAAATCCTATGAGTAAAGCACTTTCGTTTTTGATGACGATGGGTGTTCTTTTCATTCCAGGTAAAGACAAACAATGTGCATACATGTAGGTAGTCACAATAAAAGAAATCCCATTAACTCAGATTATACTGCATTTTTGGATCCACGTTAATTTCGTTACATTTTTATCTTTTAAGCCATCCATCCAACCGAATCCACGAAACGTGAGTAGTTGCCTGTAATGGAATTTTGATAGAAGATAGACATGATCACATATACACGCAACTCAGTTTTCACAAGTTGTAGCACAGGTTTCACATCCCTTTTTCGTAATCAACTGGAGTAAAAGTAATACGCGTAGTTTGGTTTGTATTGTAGTAGGTAGAAACTAAATAAGGCTTCCCTAATTACTAAGCCTGCATAATTTAATGTTTGATTTCCTGATTAAATCCGATTCGTGCCCTCCCACCTTTCCTGTCATTCTCCGACAGACACAATAAGAAACTCGGGTCAGACAAACGAATTCATACTCCAGTCTGCAAACTACCTGGAGGGAATGAATGCGTTGCAGACAGCTTAAATGATGCAGAGATACGATTTGCGTTGTTGCAAGTTGTATAGATTGTTGCTTTGCACATACGTAGACGAAACTCTGCACCACCACCTTTCTTAAACTCCACCATGTTCCTCCTTCTTGTTATTCCTTAACGAAGCCGTACTGATATATTCCGTTGGAGTGAGTAAATTATAATAAAATGCATGTTTCTCTGTGAAAACATCCGTCAACAACAGCAGCAGCAGCAACAAAATATTTTTTTACTATTAAAATCTCGAGGATGAGTAATAACCAATTCCAGTCCTAAAATGTACTCATGAATGTATACAAGCTTATAAGAACTCCTTTTTCTCCGTCTTTCTTCCTTGCTCTTCATCAGACTGGACTAGACTACGCTTACTATCGGCAAAAACCAATTATTATTTATTGTTGTCGAGTTGCATTTCAAGTTGATGATATTGGCTTTAGCTGCGCAACTTGTATATTGCACGCAAGAACAATACACACCTACCAAAGCACATACGGAGCAGAATCCATTTTTTGTGAAACACCACAAAACTGCAGCTGCCGCTAGCTACTACCAGTTCCTACTGAAAAAATTTACAATCAAATCAACAATGGAGACAGGTAAAAGCAAAAATCAAAAATGCTTCTCCTGAAGATGTATCAAGCTTTTCTATACGTAGCTCCACTTTGTACATTGACAGGTTGAAAAAAGGGCCAAGAGAAAAAAGAGGTAAGAAAATGAAACCACAGCGTATTATTCACCTTAGTCACTCACTCTTCAAGTCATCAGCGCTCGTCTCACCGCACCATCTTCTTATGTAATCACTACCACTATATCTTCGGCAACAATAACAAAACATCCATGAGGATTTTTATGGATATAGGAAAAAAGAAGAATGAGATGAGGAGTTTTTATTATTAAGTATTCCTGATTTGTGTATGCTCTCTAGACTGAATCTATCTAGTCCATTTACTTTAGCTCTCCGCGTTGGTCTTTGTACTAAACAACACTGTTATTCACTGTTAATGTTCAGTCAGGGGCATTTGTTATGTGTTTTCAATGATGATGGTGACGATGATGATGAGCTTTTCTTCTTGTCATGAAGAGAAGAAAAAAAAAGGTTTAGGTTTAACAATCTCTAGGAAAAATATTCCGGCTTCTCCTTGTAAAACCAAGAGCTCAAGAGCCTTGTTCAAAGATGATGGTATTTGACCAGGAGAAAAGAAGATGAGCCGCAGCATCAGCAGATGAGGAAGGATGAAAAAACATTAAATGTATTAGAAGTAAATCTTTGTATTATAGTGAGTTTGATACAATGTTGAGTTGTGAATATCTGAGAATACTAGAGACTTTGTTGCACATACACACATATATTGCTTGAATGTTGATATTGTTGTTGTTCGCCTTAAACGTGGACGACGGACGTTGTCTCTTTCTTTTCTTATATTCTCATCTCAACTTGGAGGAAGATTGGAAGATAATAAAAAATCAGGCTTACTCGCTTTACTCTCCTCTCCCACTTTTCTGGGCTGGCTCGCTTTAAGACTGCGCGAGTGAGTAAGATGAGGCAAAAGGTAAGGTAAAGGTGTTTCGCTGGCTGAGTAGTTAACGATAGGGAAAAGTTACATTATAAAATGCTGTTAACTGTGTCTGTGTAGTACCTGCTGCTGCACCTTGCCGGTCACACCAGAATGATATGAAGATCTCAACAAACACAACTACTGCTTCTTGTATATACGTATGTACATACATGCGTTACATTTTTACATCTTGAGGAAGAAATCATGTACGAATGAACATATATACCTGCTTGCTCGAAAAGTATTTTTTACCTGTTGTGTGTCATACTAATCATACACCACAACCATCCCAACATGAGATTCATGCGGTGTAGTAGTAACAGAAAAAGGAATAAGCGAATATGAAATATGATTACCTAAGAGAAAATCTTTTTTAAATTGGAATCGCTATGAATTACTTTATTATGGTAGTGCTCTACTGTTCATGAATGATGATAATTGCATCTGTAACAGTTATAACAATGGAAATGGATATCAGCATTATTACCACTTCGAATGCATTTTGGGTGTAAGGTATTTGGCTTTAGTGGTTTCATTTCAAGAATACGCAGGTCGGATTATGTTGGTTCTATCATTGTTTTGTACTTCGGGTTTGCCACAAACAAGCACATCCAATGCGCAGTATGCAACATTATGTGGGCATTATAAAAATTTAACAATACAAATATGGCAATCAAGAGGCGATGTTGTGTGTAAAGAAATAAATAATTATGTAACGCAATGATAACGTGTTCGTTTTCATCTGAATCGAATAGTGGTTGCCGAGAGCGTAACGAATAAATAAATAATAATTAAATTTAAGCTACAAATCTCTGTGCAATTTTCTACTCATGTTACCGTTCATTCGTTCATGCTCATAAATACTGTATCAAACAGAAGCGGTGAACATGGTAGAAGGTTTATTGGGATGGATAAAGTGAAAAATGCGGATATGGTTATGGTTTTAAGTTCCTACATATACCTAGCTTATTTCTTGTAAATTACACTCTCGGATCATGATGAAGAAAATATTAAAAATTGAAATAATCCATAGCATATTATCTTGATGAATTATCGGTCCTAGTCACACTATTAATGCACGTTATGATTTAAAAAACCATCATGAAAACAGAAAACCAAGAAGTCTGCTTACGGTATTTACGGTGTTGTCAGATTTTATTCGTTCCTTCAGTCTTTCCATGCCTTCAGATTGCAAGGAAGAAATAAATTGCAACAAAGATTGATTTTGTGTTGCAATGGTAGGATGGCTAGCAGTATTGATAATGACCGATACTACTTTCGGTAAAAATGAAAAGTTTATTATGCATACAAGGCTCATACATCTTTACGGGAATGACCTAAGGCTTCCCTTAAGATTAGTTAATTTCAAGAATTGATTTACAGGTCGTTTTCAAAGCAGACACATTTTCTAGCAAAAGAATTAGGACATTTTAAATATATATCCTATATCATTTATTATCATATATCTTATTTATTATATCTTATCTTTGGAGCATTATTCATCAGTCATATTACATGGGAAAATTTCTCAAAATTCTGAGAGAAAGAGTAAAACAACCAGGTTATAAAAGCAAAGTTGAAAAGCATTACAATTGCATAGTTGTTCGTTTCCATTCTTCCGGCAGCATCTTTATGTATATGTTCATTTGTAATGTTGATTAGCTTTGGAATATCAAATATCTTATTGCAATATGGACCAGGAGTATTAGGATCAGTCATTGTAACGTTTGTACCATTGCATACACAAACCGTAAAGTCTGTGTGGCCACCTTTTTGTACTACTCGGACGCATTGTTGTTCGTTGAAAGGTCTTGCACACCCACGATCTACTTTATCTATCTTAACTTTTTGCAGATGTGCTTTTCCTTTATGCATTACGTAATCAAGGACTTCGACCTTTCCAAAGGATTTATAACACCAAGCCCAGCCTGCCTTACAGTGAGTTTCGAAACTTTTTCCGAGTAATGTATCATTAGCGCATTCAGGGTGTCTCTGACTGTCACAAACTATGCATTCTGAAACATTTTAATAGGTTATTTTTGAACACGTTATTGTATATGAAGTCTAAATCCTATATTTTAATGTGATAAATTTTTTAATTAATTTTCAACTAACTTGCTGTTGAAATGTTGTCCTCCGGGTTATTTGCAGCGGTACCATTACATGAAATCAAAAGCAGCAGAATAATTCCTAGGATGAATCGATATTGCGGATTTATTATTTGAAATCGTTGACTCCAAGCGGTGGCCATGCTTTATCTATATTGTATTAACAAGCTATTTACTGAATGTGCACATTCATAGAGCTATATAATTAATTCAAGCTCGAAATCATTTCATATGACATGAATTTCTGAATGTAACAGCCAGTAACAGGTAACCTACGAAAACAAAAGGCTCAGAAATAAAGTCATCTCAGTTTTTACTTATGTTGATTGATGTTTCTATGTTTTCATATAAGATTTCATGACAGAGTTGCAAAGTAGAAGTGTAAATTTTGGCTGATCTATAAGATTTCGATTGGATTGTCAAAAATATTTCATTTTTGACAAACATTTTCACCCCATCAGAGAACGAAGGCGAAGGTTGGGTAATTTGATTCACACTTGATTCACATTTGATTGGACAAGAAAGAAGGACACCCATCAACATTGTTGTTATCAGTAATAGGCTGTCTATAATGGAAAAACAATCCGGTCACGTTATTGATTTTGGTTATGTGAATGTTCCAGAACACTTTAACTGTATCTAATTGGATACAAAATAAGTCGTGGCCTGATCTGACCACTATTTATTGATTAAGAGTATACCAATGACATTGCCGAACTGGTAAATATACATAGGTGAGTATATATTCAATATTTATTTTGGGCACGCGGATTTAGTTTTAACCTCCAGATATATTTACATTTCAAAAGGTGAACAATTTACATAACACAACAAAACCGTTCACATTACAGCTATATTAACAGTGACAAAAATACTACTACACATTTTATACGGTTAAGATTCTTTGAGCCGAGCCGGGTGCAAAATATTTGCTAGGCAGAATCAATTTGGCGGTCCCTTGCCTCTAATTAATGAACAAATATTATTTAATCCAAAACTAAACGCCCTTTTACAAGCTACCGATACTGAAAATACACTCAAAATTCAAAAGTCACTGATGCTTTGATGGCCATCAATCATAAAGCTTGTCATGCAATCGTTCAATCTGAGTAAGCCATCAATCTGTCAATCTGTCCAATATATTGACGTTTCCATCCTCTATGAACATACCATTGCTTGGTATTACTCATTACACGAAACTTTATTTTAAGAAACAGCAGTTAATATCAAATTTATCCAGCACGTGCTCACGTTGTATTAACAGCGTCGCGGCAAAACCTCATCTATGCCAATTCAAAAATGAACAAATATATATGTATTGAAACCTCTTAAACATGACTAAAAAGGATACTTAAAAATAGGACAAAAATACTTAATACTTAATACAACGAGAAAATACTAGATATACTAATTGCAGAGGTAATGCAGATAAATAATAGAAAAAGCATACCTAAATGCTGACTGTATAAAGATCATCCATCCATCCATCTCCTTCAATATATAAAGCTTGTATATTCATAATGAAAACCGAAATAAATCAATAAAAACGTAATCTATCATCCATTCTCTGATCACGTTAACACCACGATAAACTGACAATATTGGTAAATGGTTCTCGCAATCAAAATCATTGTATTGACCTATGCACACATTACTAAGGACAAGAGTCCAGTCTGGCCTCTGCATGATTTGATCATTGATCGATTGATCATCGTATCCATATCATCCCCAAAATACATACCTATTGCATTCAAAGTTTGAAAGGTTAGAGTAGAGAGTTGAATGCAATAAAGCAGAAGCTAACGATTTAAAGTTAAAACACTTCATGCTGCGGCAGATTCTGCTAGAACACTTTCGGCACAGTTTATAGAAAACGATAGTACATTTCAAAGAGTGAAAGGATGACAAGTTAAAATCTTCCACATGCATGTATGTTTTTAGAATTGCACCTGTCTGTAACTACAATAATTATTCCCATGAGCCAAAGTAAACATTGCAATATAATGTTACTTTCCTTCCTTCAATTGAACATGGAAAATTTGTAATTGCTTTATGCATATCTCGTATGTTGATGCAACAGGCTGATATCTAGAGGTTGCATGTTGTTCTATTGGTCGCAGTTTTGATATGGCACATAAAAACGTAGGCGGGGCACTGAGTAAAATGTAATTAAAAAGTGAAACCAAACAAACACTTGTATTAAAAAAGGGGATCATTATTAGCAAGCACATATTTATCTTTCTCGTTTTTCTTCTTTTATCCGGTTCGGGTAGCATCCTGGAAAATCACTGTCCACGTGTAGGCTGGCAAAAAGATCTGTAGCTATTTTTAAACCTCTAAATGTGCAACGCAAAATGAATCAGTGTCTATCAATGTCATAGTCATGAATAACTGCCAACTATTGCTACTGTTTCGATCATACAGCATACACAATAAACTGCAGCATTTTTAATGAATGAAATGCACACTTTGTTCGATTCACATGTTGCATAAAACTAAAACGCAGTTTACTTTTACTGCGTCGATTTTAATTAACTCCGTCTGCAACTATCTTGACTCGTGCTTTTAAGAGTTTTGTTTTTAGGTCACATTGTACTTATGTAACTGCAATTTCCTAGTATGAAGCAATGCAAAAACCATTGATTGATGACTACACAACCACTATCACATTCCAATGCAGTGTTATACAATCGTTAAAAAAATGTGAAGTCTTAAACAATTCACTAACTGTGAAACTACCATTATTGTGGAATATGGAAGCATCCATACAATTATTTACGCTTATCTACATTTAAATTATATTGATACTGATAGGTACATCAAATTTACTCAAATAATATACCATTCCAAGTAAATTGGATAGGTTCATGTTACGATAAGAGAAAAATTCAAGTTCAAGTTTCAACACTTGATCCGTTTGATTTGTTTATCCTCTTTTTACATAATTTTTATTTG
>JAQIXW010004976.1:0-10923 GCA_034700685.1 Willowsia buskii | reverse complement strand
GTACATGCTGCCACTCAATGCTTTTTGTACATGCTGCCACTCAATGCTTTTTGTACATGCTGCCACTCAATGCTTTTAGTCCGTACTGCCACTCAATGCTTTTTAGTACATACTGCCACTCAATGCTTTTTGTACATACTGCCACTCAATGCTAATTATTACGTACTGCCACATGGCGACCTCATTGAAGTAATTCTCCTGCTACATTTTCCTACTGAGGTTGCAATTCGGCAGTATTGGGTGGCAGCATCTGAAATAGGTAGCAATGCACGGCAAAATCAAAAATTCTGCATTGAAGGGGACCCAGTGCAAAATATTACAAACGGCCACATTGCAACTTCAATAAGAATATGTGGCAAGGAGGCTAGGAAGAATGGGTGCCAGCGCCAGCATTGAAATGTTTGCAGTATGGGTACGGTAGTGTCGGTAGTACGTGGGGGAAACAATGCAATGGTGTCCTACATCGATTCAAGAAATCAGCCGGACGCTTTACTTTAGAGAACTAACATTTATATGGAGTAGGACATGACGATTGACGACATCGTTCGGCGGTTTCGGAAGCACACAAATATAATATTCCTGCACTTAGTGCAGGAACTGGCCCCTTTCTAGTATTTAATAATTGTAGTACAATATTTTGTGGAAAAATTTATATTAGCCTTGTCCACACTGAAATATGCAGTGAGTATATGCTTTATGTGGAAAATCCGTATTTCATGAGAGTGAATGGAAACAACAAAAATAAGCGATATTTTGCACGCTTTATACTTTTACAAGTGTAAAAATAAATAGAATATTTTTTTTTAGCAATGCATCGTCTTCTTTACACATAAACATACATGTTTAACCCTTCCATGTAGTAAATAATAACTTGGTAAAGATAGGATTAAAAATGTGAGCTCTGAAAATATACAACTTTAAAAAACTCGTTTACGTTTTTAAAATCAGTGTCTCATTTTCGCTCTAAGAGTGGAAACGTACTGTTGAGGTGTATTGCATTTTTAGGTGGCCGCTTCTTTTGAGTAAAAAGTGAATTTTCTGATCATTCCGTCACGATATACTTGTCTTATTTCTAAAATAATTTTGATATCCTTCTAGTTATACATTTATGTAAATGTGTTGCAGTGACGTAGCCACTTTAAAACTACTACTCATACAGTTGGTTCCACTGACTAAGACTTTTTTCAGTGGAGATACATTAAAAAGAGTATAGAGAGAATGCACTAATGTGCTTACTATATGGATGGGGATTTTCTGATGTCAGCGAGCAGTTAAGAGTTACACAGGTTACTACAGAAAAAAACTGCAATGATGATGATGAGCACTAGAAGTGGTTTCGTTTGCGTAAATATATAAGAATAATTTTTATTCTAAGACATTCAGCATACCACACACACACACTTCATTGGTTTTACTCATACTGCTGATAGTGGAGAATTTAAGGAAGAATGAAAAAATTATATCCATAATACTTCATAATAATGATTTCTTGTGAATAGAGAATTCATCGCAGTAACAGACATAATATCTATTATCATTTTATTGTTATTACTATGTGTGGATTGTGGATTGGATGTGTCTGCAGTTGAAGAAGAAAAATATGATATATTTTTTTCGCAATAAATGACTTTCTTCATTAAACGTCCACCAAGTTGGTTGTGTATTTACAATGAAACAATTTTCGGATGTCATACTACCTTATTAATTGTGGAGGATGAGAAGAAATGTTTTTTTCTGTGTTCATCCGTGCTAACTTGACATGAGTTGGAAACAAAGGATGGACTGGGGATTTTGTCAGTTTTGGGAAAAGATTTTGTAAGAAGGAGGACGTGATATGGTGGAAAGTGAAGTCACGTGAAATATTTTGTTTTTGTTTAAATTAACGAGTTTGCAAAATATTTATAAATGACATGTGTGTCAAGTTCATTTGTCAATGGATTCATAATAGGTGATTGTTCAGTTTTTCGAGGGAATCTTGCAGACAAAAGGGTTTTGTGTTTTTTATATAAACTTTGTGTGAATTGGTGGAAATTATACTCAATTTCTTATGCTGTGGAAAATAATATGTGATCAGAATGTTGTGGAACAGTTTTGTTGAGTTTAAGTGCTTAAATTATTGATTGGATCATTCATTTGCTTGGTAAGTTACACAAAACCGCATTATTCTTCACACTTGGTAAATGTAGAGACTTAAGTGGCAGCAAAATATTAAATGAACTCATTAAAAACAAAAACGTTTCTCTTATCTGCTGGAGTGTGGATATGATGATGAGGGCATGCAAATTTCAGATAGGTACATTACGAGTTAGTGTCATGCTTTTTCATAAACTGTTATAATTTTTGAGGAAACGTGATAACACAGTTGATAAGCCCGAGCTTCCCGTTTGTCGGTCGACTGATAATTTTTTATGAGTTTGGAGATAAGAAAACGTACAGTTATTCGCATAATGCATGGTGGTAGGATTTTGGAAGGCCATTTATTTTTTAAAGTTGATGATGAAGATGAGCTAAACGTTGTCATCGCAATATTTCCTTATTTTAGCAAGCACGCTTCACAAATTTAGGTGCACTATCATTGGGATTAGCTCTTTTCGTTTTATTTTCTATGCAAACGCAATATTTTTACAATAAAAACTTCACATTTAGGAAATACGATTGTAAAAACTGCTTTTCATCAATTGTTGGAATCTCATGTATAGTGCAAGTTCGATAAAAAAAGCCGTAACCATTTTGCTATTTTTAAGCAAAAATGACAAATGATTTTAATTGTCATTGAATGACACGACTGCATTTTGCAAGCGTCAATTATTACTGTGAAATGGAATACAATCAATTTGAAATGTCAGAATTCTGAAATGCGCTGTACCGGAAGGCTATGCTACCTATCCCGTGCATAAATATAGGCAATGTTTTGATATTTTGATGAACCATTACATTTTTACAGAAATGTTGGTAACAGTACCAAATAAACTGCATCTAATTCTTTACAGGTAGTATTTTCAGTACTTATGATTCCAACGATTTAAGCTACGTGAGTTCCTACATAGGTTACGTCACAAATTGATAATGTAAAAGCTTCGGAAAACAATGACTCCAGATAGGAATCAGTGTAATGCGCACGTATCGATTTACGTCGGATTAAGCTGGGAACAAAGATGCATCAATATTTAATATTATTCAATATCTTTAAATATTAGACTTGTCATTATGTCATTGTTTTAGACTAGCCATTAGATTCTGTAGCTATTCTCAACGCAATAAATTATTTTAGGCTTTGCGATAAAAAATGGTGCCTAGGTACTTTGTCGATAATAAAAACCTATGAGCTTTCTCAAACAACCGTTTTTTCCGGTGTGACATGAACTGAAAAAAACCAGCATTTGACTCGTAATATATAGAAAAGCAATGATTTATTTCATTATGTAATAAACCAGTAATGAAGATGTCTTCTTGTGAATGAATCCGATTGTTAATTTGTCTGTTTGAACCCATCCTCTTTGTTACCCGCTTTCCTCATTTTTATCCCCTTTGTGTTTATGTACATTAGCATAATTTTATGAGTCATAAACTGACGCGTAATTTGACTCCGGAAAAGAAGCGAACATAAACACAAGCCTTCTTTCTTCTGACAAGACACTACTATACGAGAATAGTGCCAAAATGGCAAAGAGAAACGTTCAAAACATGACAATTATCTTGAAAGCACATCTGCTCAATCTGCTCCATTTTGTGCTTCTCATTACAATTACCTATGTATATGAATTTGCGAATTTGCAGATGCTTGTTTTAGTACATACATAAAATATTATTTATGGTATAGGTCAGACAAACAGAGTCGCAAAATTCATGAAAGACATTTGTTGCTCAAAATATTATAATGAGCATTCATAACACTTCAAAATTTTCATTGCATTCTTCACTCCTCCAAATATTGGTTGTTTCAGTTTCAAAACTGTTCCAAAGAAAAAGGCTAAAATGACGTAAGAAAAAATTTGCTGTAATGAAATGCAGCATGCTTGCAACCTACACATTATATTATGCTTATGCTGCATTGCATAAAATTCAAATCGAAAGCATCCACAATCTGGAAAAAAGCTGCTCGAAAAACAATCATCGAAAAGTAATTTATCCTGCCATTAACAAAGCAGTCACTGATGATCATATTACATGAGATTTGTGTAAGTTACTTTTACGAGTGCTTATAACTCCTAGTTAGGTTTGAGCGCTAAGCGTCGTATCGTTACGCATGTTATTTTCATGTTGTGCAATGTCGAATGTAGAAAAGACGCATATTATGGCTGGGTGGTACACATACAGTTCGTGTTCATGGCAATGATGATTATTGATGATGGTGACAAAGTGACAATATGGCAATGGGCATTCATGCGCAATAAGATGTTCTTCTACTGCATCTATACATCTTAAATCAAGCTCTTTTCCATCTTCAGTTAAACCTCTTTGATTAGATATCTTGAAAGAAATATTTATGCACGTCAGAGAACACAAATATGCACACCATTGTCATTTTCTTGAAGCATTTCACAATCCAATCATTGTAATTCGAACCGTTCCCGTCTAACTTAACTTCAGACACGATTAGGTGTATCGTATTGATTACTTTGATAATCTGACATACATAAAAAAGGATTTATTTGCTATAGACATCCTACCTGCATTAAAAAAGCGTAGATAGAATGAAGCCTTTTAATGAAGATAGGATTAAAGCTTTATAGCTTTTTGATTTGCTGATAAAGTAAAGACGGAAGTTTGCCTTTTGCACATATTTTTTAGTCAGTCAGTAGCTCAGTAGCTCAAAATGATTTTCAATTCACACCTGCTGCTTACAAAGGTAATATTTTGCTTTGCACCAATAACGCTCCAAACACATACCTATGCATGCTAAACAGTTGGTTGGTACAAATCCGTGGATTTGATGACAGACACAGCTAATTATAGCAGCAGAGGTTGGCCTGTGGTTTAAACGATTCGTACAGATTTTAACGTCATGTCTTTTTGTTGCTGTTTTATGTAGTACATCATTTTACACGCTACAAACTAAATTATTATAAATGCTGCACATTATATACACATACCTACTAACCGACGGTGGCTTCCCTTTTAGAAAAAGAATAGTAAATATTATGGCTATGAAACGGCTACGAGCAGAGACGTAGATAAGCAAATGTAAATTTGAAGGAGTGTTTTGAGTATAATTTTTTGCATATCAAAATTTAATGAGTCGTGAGAAATCTTGCTTTAGTACCTTAGCCTTGGCCTTGTGTCATGTCACTTTTGCTCTAATATGCAGTAGTAGTATATGCACGAAACATTTAAAATAGCAAGTAATCCCCTTTAAACTAGCGATTATAAAGTAGATTTTTAATCTCAGTGGGTTCAGCTTGTAATAAAAAATAGAGTCTGATCTTTCCACCTTTAGCTGAGTCATCATCAGTCATCTTTACAGAAATCGAGCGTTTCCTGGAGGAATTTATTAAGATAATTATAAGTTGATGTGGATATGACACATGATTGATGATCAATGTCATTTATTATTGATTATGACGTGACATCAAAATATCACTTTATTTTGGAAAAGAAGGAAATCATCAAGCAGCTAAAAATGCTGTGTACATTTGAAGTAAGTGTGACAGTCAGCTTTCCTGAGAAATTTAAAATGAGTGGATGGACGAATAACGGATGTAATAATTGCGCAAGTATTCGTTTTCGTTGCATTTGAATTCTGTGAAATCAGGAATCGATTCGTAATTCGATTCCACACCAACTAGATTACATTATTCTAATTGATAGTTTTAAAATTCAGCGTATAACAACTTACATTCATATTCACCATTTGCTTTGTTGATTAATTCATAATAAAACCTCATAAAATACAGTGTTCGCTGGTATTCTTCAAAAATGCTAATTCCAGCCACCATTTATTTTGCTTTATCAAAACTGCGTACTTCCTCTTCAGCGCTCTTCTCGAAACATTAGATTTACATTCTTCACTTAATTTTAAAGCTAGATTTAATCCTATAGGCAGGATATGACCATTAACGATAGTATACCATATTTTCCACCTTTCTGAATGTACAAGAAAGCGAGGTCGTCATTCCCACAATGCAAAAAGATAAAAAATTGAGTTTTTCATTCCACTCAGAATTTACTCCGCATCCAAGCTTTACACTGAAAAAATACCCACGCTCCATGTTTATGCGCAAATCAAAAAATCTGATTTTTATTTTCCACCCAAGTCAAACAATGAAGAGAAGTTACATTAAAAGAGCGGAACGACTAGGAACCAAAAAAGAAAACAAAAATACAAGTTGTTATGTAGCCATGAACATGAACGTTAAGCCACATAAAAAATGAATTTTCTCTCTAGAAGTAGTCGACAACCTGATCATATCTGCAAGCAAACTTTTCAAGTTCATTAACTGTCTGTTTTCGCAAAATCGCATCGTATTAGCCTCGATTGCTAATTGACTTTTCCTTTCTCTTCAAAAACTATTGACCCTGCCAGTGTAACTGACCACGCGCACTTTTACTCCTGCCTAAAAAAACCACCACCCTGAGAGGATTTACTAGATTTAATGCTGTGTATGCAGTCCATAAAAATAAATGCTTTGATGACTTTTTCCGCATTATATGTAATAATATTTGCAGACTCTCTGTTTGCACACACGATTCATTGCACTTGTTGAGCTACATCCGGTGACTGCAAATTGAGGAAGAATGACTCGCAAAATTGATAAAAATCAATACAAACTACATGTGAAAACATATTACCTATGCAATTTCCTTTTTCATTAGTTATTAATATAACGCAAATATGATATTGCAGATTAATCCCTATTATTTAACATTTTAAAAATTAGTCTAGGGCGAGTTGACTGTGGTTCTGGATGCTGTCGGGGTTTTGTGAGACATGAGCAGTAAGCAGCATCATCTTGATTCGTGACATAATATGCATTTCTAAATCCATATCTTAAGATTACGATAATGATAAAAACAAAGGTTAACTCAAGTGATGCTTATAATAGAGAAAAAGCTTAGTCCATATAAGCTTCTCAGAAGCAAAAAGAAATGGGCAATAAACTGGATACATATATGTACCTACATTCGTATTTCTTGAAGTGAAATGAGGCATGAACCATAATGATAATTTCCAGTCCTTAGTTCTCATGCTATAAAACCGCTTTGTACAGTGAGTCTATATAATGTAGTCAAAGTTTGATACGAATGTGTTTCTAGTTGTTACTTAATTGAATAATCGTTCACTTGTTTTGTTCACACAAAATTCATACTCACCCAAGTTTACTTTAAAGTTTCGAACCAATCAATAAATGCAAGGCTTTTTCTTATGCACAAGGAAAATTACATGCTGTCCCATAAAAATAGGGGACTAGGCACCCAAAAGTTTGCCTGTTCCAAAGTGATAAAAATTTTATCAGAGATGCACACTCGCACAGCAAGAATGCCACATTAGTCACGAACATGCAATAGAAATATTTATACAAAAAATAATCATTAAACCAAGCGGTACAAAAATCGTAATCACTTTGGCTTAGGTTTTGTATGAATCTGAAATCTGAACAAGAAATGAAAGGCGCTCATTCATAGGAATGCTTCATACAAAATACAAATACTAATAATAACACATAATATATTGTAATAATTGTGACTTTAATGTTAACAGCTAATGAAAAGAAAAAAAGTATATGTCCTGGCCTGGTTTTTAAAGGCAAACATGGACAAGTAAACTGGATATTTTACACAGTTTAGATACATAGCCGAGCTTTTATTCACTCATCATTGCTCTTATCAATTTATCATCATCATACAGAAGACTACGGTGTGAATTGGTTTGAGTTGGTTGCATACGCTCAATACATTAATTAAATAACATAACATGAGTGTGTGCACAATCCCATATTGTTCAATTCCAGGAGTTGCAATGACTCAATGTCTATAATTAGCACATATTTATGTACAGCACGTTTTTGTCTGTGTTTAAAAAAACCTGACTTAATAATACAAGCAGGTATTAAAAAATTATGTGCTGTTATGTTATGAGAACGCGCATAGTGGTAGCACCTGAGTTTATTGAGGTGTTATCCAGCAAATTTTCCAGTTTAGTGGGGAAATAATTTTTGCAGTGTTTTAACCCTTTTTTGGGGAAGTGAAGTAGGGAGTAGGGATTTCCTCTGCTGCATGATGTTTTCCAGGAGATGTAGACAATCAAGTAGAAACTTGTCCTAGGGGAAAAGTGCATTTTTTCTGCATTTTTACATGACATGTAACTGTTGCAAACTTTGCTCTTGTGAAAAACAACTGCATTAAAAAGTGTAACGTGTGACGTCTCACAGGACGGAGGTCGTCAAACTACGTTTCCCACATAACAATTGGTTTTTGGGGTTGGAACTTTGAAACTTGACTGTGGTTAGTGCTCCATTTGATTTCTGGTAGTGTTTATGCGTCATGACAATAATGTGGTATTCCAGAAATTGGAAACTACGTAGTTTTATTTTCCGCTTGGTCGTTTTTGTGGCAAATGACAATCCAACCACAAATGGAATTCTGTCATGGTATCCATTAGAATATCTATTTAACCAAGGCCAAAAGGCATGGTATCAATGACGGTACTAAAAGCCTATTACTCTCTTCTGGAAGCAATAATAGTCAATATTGATATGTTTATGTGCTTTACCCAATGGCACCAATTTTTATGCACCGGAAATGCCTCATTGCGTTTGCGATGGGACGAACAAGCCACCACATACTTTTTATAACAAGTTATGATTCTAACTTTTGTTAAATGACGCACAATAGAATCGGTTCTTAGAATTGTTTAGTGAGTTATTACGAATATGCAGAGAGGACAGTTTTTTATCCATGAAAATATCCGATCGTGTAAGATCTTAATGATAAAAATGCTTACAAAATTATAAATTATGGAGAATAACCAAACTTTGTTGCTCTACTTTTGTCATTCTGAAAAACTCATAATTCATATTCCAAGAAGTAGCTACATGATATAATAATGTAAATAAACCAATAATCATATTCGTAACTTGCACTTTCAGTGTTCCATGACAGATTGGTGAAATCCTTTTTTATGACAGTTCTCTCGCAGTGGCTTGCTCATAAAAAAGTGGCAGGTGTTTAGTTCGCTGTGCTGCTACCCATTTTTCTACTGTACATGTTTTAATGGATGTGGTATTTTTTAATGAGCTAAACACGAACCAGTGCCAAAAGTAATTCATAAAATCAGCATTTTAAAATGGCTTCAATATAGACAGCATTTTTGAGCAGAGTACTAACTTCATGAAAAAGAGAATTAATTCTGAGAAGTGAACAAGAGGATGTTTTCATGTTTGTCTGCCCTGCAATTACACTCCTGAGGATTATGCGATGAGCCAAAAATATACATTTTCAAAACAACAGCTCTAGACATGAAGTCGAACTATATTTTAGAGTTGCACAAAGTTTATATTTACACAAAGTTTCTTTGACTTTTTTTTGGGAGAGCTATAAACTGCAAGCCCATATTGTTCAACGAGAGATTTTGTTGCCAAAGAATGTCGGAAAATTGGCAGTGGCGGTGGTTGACTCCTCTAAAACAAGATTTACAACTTGTAAGATTATGTTTTGGGTGGTGGGTGGAATGAGAATGTAAATATTAAAATGTTAGTGACACGCATTTAGAGAGTATAATGATCTGTGTGGAGGATGTTGGGGAGATGTAAAAAAACTGAAGGAAGACTTCACCATAATATGCATTTGTATGTGTCGTTGTACTAATGCCATGTCTGCAAAATGCAGAGGGTTGCATTATTTCGCAGAAATTTGCTGACATTGCACTTGCGACAACCTTCTTTGAAAAAAGAGATTTGAAGATGATACCTACCTACACACAGATAATTATTCATTTTGAGCAGATGCCAGAAATGGGAGCAATAATCGAAACAAAGACAGTTTTGCAGATTCTGCAAAAAGATTGGGAGAAGAGATTCGCATAAATCATTGGGCAATTGAGTTTTTATGAGAGTTCTTAATTTATGATGTAACTATTACACCACTAATGATCAACATTTAAATAGTCACAGTTTTATATGCATTTTATTGGAATATTTAAAAGGATGAATTATACTCAAATTAGCGCTCAATTTAATTGCCATATAGACAGTCAATAACCTTCAATTTTTTGTGTAAAAATGTAACTTATATAATCATATGAATTAAAATATGTTTTTTCTTCAAAATTTTCAGGATATAACAGCTAAAAACAGAGGAAGAAACGCAGGTCGTGAAGCTGGAAATCAAGAAACAAAACCTTAATTTTGAATGCCCCCCAACAAAATATATGCCCATGTTATCGCCAAAAACTTCCGTTTCCTCTGTCCTCCTTAATGAGAAGCGTGTACAAATTATCTTCCACTCGCAACCGCAAAAATCTTCAATGTAACGCCACCGTTTTATCTTCGTCGTCCACACATGAAGCTTCCATTCCATAATACGCAAATACTTTTTAAAAACTCATACACAATCAATCATATAAACTCAATAAAAGACATGAACACTGAATCGGACTATTTTGGAATTTCATAAGAAACCAATTTTTGCGTATACTCAAATAAACTCAGCAGAAAAATGTCGTTCTCAAGGAAAGTGATAACACTCGCCATTGTGACGCTCTGCGTCCTACATCTTGTGACGTCCACGACGTTAAAGGGGCAACCGAAATTATGCACCGAAAAGAAAAAGTAAGCGGGCATGCTTTTTTAATGAAGAAAAATTGCTCATAAAATTGGTAGTATCGATTTTTACGGGGTTTCAATCAATGTTTTCATGGTCAATAGGTATAACAAGACTGTGCCTGTGTCGGAGAAGCAGCCTGTTCGAGTACAAAAATATAAGTGG